>MJUT01016914.1:282072-305598 GCA_002080005.1 Gigantidas platifrons
GTTATTTTGTTCTTAGGATATATCTGCTACATTTGATGGACGCTATGTTATTCTTAAGATATATCTGCTACATTTGATAGACGTTATTTTGTTCTTATGATATCTCTATTACATTTGATAACAGCTATTTTGTTCTTAAGATATCTCTGCTGCACTTAATGAACGTTATTTTGTTCTTAGGATATATCTGCTGCATTTGATGAACGTTATATTGCTCTTTGGGTATATCTGCTACATTTAATAGACGTTGTTTTGTTCTTATGATACCTCTGCTATATTTGATAGACGTTATTTTGTTCTTATGATACCTCTGCTACATTTGATGGACGTTATATTGCTCTTAGGATATATCTGCAACACTTGATAGACGCTATGTTATTTTTAAGATATATCTGCCAGATTTGATAGACTTTATTATATTCTTATGATATCTCTGGTGCATTTGATAGCCGTTATTTTGTTCTTATGATGTATCTGCTACATTCGATAGACGCTATTTTGGTCGTACGATATCTCTGCTACCATTGATACCATTATTTTGTTCTTAGGATATATCTCCTACATTTGATGGACGTTGTCTTGCTCTTAGGATATATCTGCTACACTTGATAGACATTATTTTGTTCTTATGTTATATCTGCTATATTTGATGGACGGTATTTTGTTCCTATGATATCTTTGCTACATTTACTAGAGTTTGTTTTGTTCTTAGGATATCTCTATTACATTTCATAGGCGCTATTTGTTTTTTAAGATATATCTGCTGCATTTAATTAATGTTATTTTGTTCTTAGGATATATCTGCTACATTTGCAAGACGCTATTTTATTTTTAATATATCTTTGCTACATTTGATAGACGTTATTTTGTTCTTAGGATATCTCTGCTACATTTGATGGACATTATATTGCTCTTATAATATATCTGCTACACTTGGTAGACGCTATGTTATTTTTATGATATATCTGCCAGATTTGATAGATGTAATTTTGTTCTTAGGATATATCTGCTACATTTGATGGACGCTATGTTATTCTTAAGATATATCTGCTACATTTGATAGACGTTATTTTGTTCTTATGATATATCTATTACATTTGATAGACGCTGTATTATTCTTAAGATATCTCTGCTACACTTGATAGACGTTATTTTGTTCTTAGGATATATCTATTACACTTGGTTGACGCTAATATGTTCCTAAGATATCTCCGCTGCACTTGATCAACGTTATTGTGTTCTTAGGATATATATACTGCATTTGTTGGACGTTATATTGCTCTTAGGATATATCTGCTATATTTAATAGACGTTGTTTTGTTCTTAAGATACCTCTGCTACATTTGATATATGTTATTTTGTTATTAGGATATATCTGCTACATTTGATGGACGTTATATTGCTCTTAGGATATATCTGCTACATTTGATAGGCGTTGTTTTGTTCTTAGGATATATCTGCTACATTTGATGGACGTTATATTGCTCTTATGATATATCTGCTACATTTGATTGCCTTTATATTGCTCTTATGATATATCTGCTATATTTGATGAACATTATGTTGCTCTTACGTTATATCTACTACATATAATAGCAGTTATTTTGATATACGTTATTTTGTTCTTATGATATCTCTATTACATTTGATTACAACTATTTTGTTCTTAAGATATATCTGCTGCACTTAATGAACGTTATTTTGTTCTTAGGATATATCTGCTGCATTTGATGAACGTTATATTGCTCTTTGGATATATCTGCTTCATTTGATAGACGCTATATTATTCTTAAGATATTTCTGCTACACTTGATAAACGTTATTTTGGTCTTAGGATATATCTATTACATTTGATTAAGGCTAATATGTTCTTAAGATATATCCGCTGCACTTGATCAACGTTATTTTGTTCTTAGGATATATCTGCTGCATTTGTTGGACCCTTGTATTGCTCTTAGGATCTATCTGCTACATTTAATAGACGTTGTTGTGTTCTTAAGATACCTCTGCTACATTTGATAGACGTTATTTTGTTCTTAGGATATCTCTATTACATTTCATAGGCGCTATTTGTTTTTTAAGATATATCTGCTGCATTTAATTAATGTTATTTTGTTCTTAGGATATATCTGCTACATTTGCAAGACGCTATTTTATTTTTAATATATCTCTGCTACATTTGATAGACATTATTTTGTTCTTAGGATATATCTCCTACATTTGATGGACGTTGTCTTGCTCTTAGGATATATCTGCTACACTTGATAGATATTATTTTGTTCTTATGTTATATCTGCTATATTTGATGGACGGTATTTTGTTCCTATGATATCTTTGCTTCATTTGCTAGAGTTTGTTTTGTTCTAAGGATATCTCTATTACATTTCATAGGCGCTATTTGTTTTTTTAAGATATCTCTGCTGCCAGATTGTATTGCCGTTATTTTATTCTTAGGATATATGTGGTACATTTGATAGCCTTCAGTTTGTTCATATGATATCTCTGCTACACTCGATGGACGTTATATTGCTCTTAGGTTATATCTGGTACATTTCATAGACGTTATTTTGCTCTTATAAATATCGGCTGCATTTCATGGACGTTATTTAGTTCGTAGGATATCTCTGCTACATTTGATGGACGTCGCATTGCTCTTAGGATATATCTGCTATATTTTATATACAATTATTTTGTTCTTATCTTATATCTGCTTCATTTGATAGACGTTAATTTGTTCTTAAGATATCTCTGCTACACTTGATAGACGTTATTTTGTTCTTATGATATCTCTGGTACATTTGATTGACGCTATTTGGTTCTTAAGATGACTCTGCTGCACTTGATCAACGTTATTTTGTTCTTAGGATATCTCTGCTACATTTGATGGACGTTATATTGCTTTTAGGATATATCTGCTACATTTGATAGGCGTTGTTTTGTTCTTATGATATCTCTGGTACATTCGATGGACGATATATTGCTCTTAGGTTATATCTGGTACATTTGATAGACCTTATTTTGTTCTTAGGATATATCTGCTACATTTGATTGACGTTTTATTGCTCTTAGGATATATCTGCTATATTTGATAAACATTATGTTGCTCTTATGTTATATCTACTACATATAATAGACGCTATTTTGTTCGTCAGATATCTCTACTGCACTTGATCAACGTTATTTTGTTCTTAGGATATATATGCTGCATTTCATGGACGTTATATTGCTCTTAGGATATGTGTGCTATATTTGATAGACGTTGCTTAGCTCTTAGGATATCTCTGCTACACTTGATGAACGCTATATTATTCTTACGATATCTCTGCTACATTTGATAGACGTTATTTTGTTTTTATGATATCTCTAGTACATTTGATTGACGCTATTTGGTTCTTAAGATGTCTCTGCTGCACTTGATCAAAGTTTATTTGTTCTTAGGATATCTCTGCTACATTTGATGGACGTTATATTGCTCTTAGGATATATCTGCTATATTTGATATGCGTTGTTTTGTTCTGAGGATATATCTGCTACATTTGATTGACGTTATGTTGCTCTTATGTTATATCTACTACATATAATAACAGTTATTTTGTTCTTATGATGTATCTGCTACATTTGATCAACGTTATTTTGTTCTGAGAATTTCTGTGCTACATTGGATACGCGCTATGTTATTTTTAAGAAATATCTGCCAGATTTGATAGACGTTATATTGCTCTTAGGATATATCTGCTATATTTGATAGACATTATTTTGCTCTTAGGATATCTCTGCTACATTTAATAGACGTTATTTTGTTCTTAGGATATCTTTGCTTCATTCGATGGTCCTTATATTGCTCTGATGTTATATCTGGTACATTTGATAGACACTATGTTGGTCTTAAGATATATCTGCTGCACTTGATAAACTTAATTTTTTTCTTAGGATATATCTGCTAAATTTGATTGACGTTATATTGCTCTTAGGATATATCTGCTACATTTGATAGGCGTTGTTTTGTTCTTAGGATATATCTGCTACATTTGATGGACGTTATATTGCTCTTAGGATATATCTGCTACATTTAATAGACGTTGTTTTGTTCTTGGGATATATCTGCTGCACTTGATCAACGTTATTTGTTCTTAGGATACCTCTGCTACATTTGATGGACGTTATATTGCTCTTAGGATATATATGCTACACTTGATAGACGCTATGTTATTTTTAAGATATATCTGCCAGATTTGATAGACGTTATTATATTCTTATGATATCTCTGGTGCATTTTATAGCCGTTATTTTGTTCTTATGATGTATCTGCTACATTCGATAGACGCTATTTTGGTCGTACGATATATCTGCTACCATTGATACCATTATTTTTTTCTTATGATATATCTCCTACAATTGATGGACGTTGTCTTGCTCTTAGGATATATCTGCTACACTTGATATACATTATTTTATTCTTATGTTATATCTGCTATATTTGATAGACGGTATTTTGTTCTTATGATATCTTTGCTACATTTGCTAGACTTTGTTTTGTTCTTAGGATATCTCTATTACATCTCATAGACGCTATTTGTTTTTTAAGATATCTCTGCTGCATTTAATTAATGTTATTTTGTTCTTAGGATATATATTTGCTACATTTGATAGACGCAATGCTATTTTTCAGATATTTCTGCCAGATTGTATTGCCGTTATTTTATTCTTAGGTTATCTGTGGTACATTTGATAGCCTTCATTTTGTTCATATGATATCTCTGCTACACTCGATGGACGTGATATTGCTCTTAGGTTATATCTGGTACATTTGATAGACGTTAATTTGTTCTTATGATATATCTGCTACATTTGATAGACGCTATATTATTCTTAAGATATCTCTGCTACACTTGATATACGTTATTGTGTTCTAAAGATATCTCTATTACATTTGATAGACGCTATTTTGTTCGTAATATATCTCTACTGCACTTGATCAACGTTATTTTGTTCTTAGGATATATCTGCTGCATTTCAAGGAAGTTATATTATTCTTACGATATCTCTACTACATTTGATCAACGTTATTTTGTTCTTAGGATATCTCTTCTACATTTGATGGACGTTATATTGCTCTTAAGATATATCTGCTATATTTGATAGGAATCATTGTGTTCTTATGTTATATCTGCTACATTTGTTAGACGTTAATTTGGTCTTATGTTATATCTGCTACATTTGATAGACGCGATGTTATTCTTAAGATATCTCTACTACATTTGATATACGTTATTTTGTTCTTTTGATATCTTTATTACATTTGATAACAGCTATTTTGTTCTTAAGATATCTCTGCTGCACTTAATGAACGTTATTTTTTTCTTAGGATATATCTGCTGCATTTGATGAACGTTATATTGCTCTTTGGATATATCTGCTACATTTAATAGACGTTGTTTTGTTCTTGGGATATATCTGCTGCACTTGATCAACGTTATTTGTTCTTAGGATACCTCTGCTACATTTGATTGACGTTATATTGCTCTTAGGATATATATGCTACACTTGATAGACGCTATGTTATTTTTAAGATATATCTGCCAGATTTGATAGACGTTATTATATTCTTATGATATCTCTGGTGCATTTTATAGCCGTTATTTTGTTCTTATGATGTATCTGCTACATTCGATAGACGCTATTTTGGTCGTACGATATATCTGCTACCATTGATACCATTATTTTTTTCTTATGATATATCTCCTACAATTGATGGACGTTGTCTTGCTCTTAGGATATATCTGCTACACTTGATAGACATTATTTTATTCTTATGTTATATCTGCTATATTTGATAGACGGTATTTTGTTCTTATGATATCTTTGCTACATTTGCTAGACTTTGTTTTGTTCTTAGGATATCTCTATTACATCTCATAGACGCTATTTGTTTTTTAAGATATCTCTGCTGCATTTAATTAATGTTATTTTGTTCTTAGGATATATATTTGCTACATTTGATGGACGTTATATTGCTCTTAGGATATATCTGCTACATTTGATAGGCGTTGTTTTGTTCTGATCATATCTCTGGTACATTCGATGGACGTTATATTGCTCTTAGGTTATATCTGGTATAATTGATAGACCTTATTTTGTTCTTAGGATATATCTGCTACATTTGATGTACGCTATATTGCTCTTAGGATATATCTGCTATATTTGATAGACATTATGTTGCTCTTAGGATATATATGCTACATTTGATAGGCGTTGTTTTGTTCTGAGGATATCTCTGGTACATTCGATGGACGTTATATTGCTCTTAGGTTATATCTGGTATAATTGATAGACCTTATTTTGTTCTTACGATATCTCTACTACATTTGATCAACGTTATTTTGTTCTTAGGATATCTCTGCTACATTTGATGGACGTTATATTGCTCTTAGGATATATCTGCTACATTTGATAGGCGTTGTTTTGTTCTGATGATATCTCTGGTACATTCGATGGACGATATATTGCTCTTAGGTTATATCTGGTACATTTGATATACCTTATTTTGTTCTTATGATATATCTGCTACATTTGATTGACGTTTTATTGCTCTTATGATATATCTGCTATATTTGGTAAACATTATGTTGCTCTTATGTTATATCAACTACATATAATAGCCGTTACTTTGTTCTTATGATGTATCTGCTACATTTGATCAACGTTATTTTGTTTTGAGGATTTCTGTGCTACATTGGATACGCGCTATGTTATTTTTAAGATATATCTGCCAGATTTGATAGACGTTATATTGCTCTTAGGATATATCTGCTATATTTGATAGACATTATTTTGCTCTTAGGATATATCTGCTATATTTGATAGACGCTATTTTGTTCTTATGATATCTCTGCTCCATTCGATGGACGTTATATTGCTCGTAGGTTATATCTGGTACATTTGATAGACGTTATTTTGTTCTTATGTTATATCTGCTACATTTGATAGACGGTATTTTGCTCTTCAAATATATCTGCTATATTTGCTAGACTTTGTTTTGTTCTTAGGATATCTCTATTACATTTCATAGACGCTATTTGTTTTTTAAGATATCTCTGCTGCATTTAATTAATGTTATTTTGTTCTTATGATATATCTGCTACATTTGATAGACGCTATGCTATTTTTCAGATATTTCTGCCAGATTGTATTGCCGTTATTTTATTCTTAGGATATCTGTGGTACATTTGATAGCCTTAATTTTGTACATATGATATCTCTGCTACACTCGATGAACGTTATTTTGCTCTTAGGTTATATCTGGTACATTTGATAGACGTTATTTTGCTCTTATAAATATCTGCTCCATTTCATGCACGTTATTTAGTTCGTATGATATCTCTGCTACATTTGATGGACGTTGCTTTGCTCTTAGGATATGTCTGCTATATTTGATATACAATTATTTTGTTCTTTTCTTATATCTGCTTCATTTGATAGACGTTAATTTGTTCTTATGATATATCTGCTACATTTGATAGACGCTATATTATTCTTATGATATCTCTGCTACACTTGATAGACGTTATTGTGTTCTAAGGATATCTCTGTTACATTTGATAGACGATATTTTGTTCGTAGGATATCTCTACTGCACTTGATCAACGTTATTTTGTTCTTAGGATATATCTGCTGCATTTCATGGACGTTATATTATTCTTAGGATATCTCTGCTACATTTGATAGACGTTATTTTGTTCTTATGATATATCTAGTACATTTGATTGACGCTATTTGGTTCTTAAGATGTATATGCTGCACTTGATCAACGTTATTTTGTTCTTAGGGTATCTCTGCTACATATGATGGACGTTATATTGCTCTAATGATATATCTGCTACATTTGATAAGCGTTGTTTTGTTCTTATGATATCTCTGGTACATTCGATGGACGATATATTGCTCTTAGGTTATATCTGGTACATTTGATAGACCTTATTTTGTTTTTCGGATATATCTGCTACATTTGATTGATGTTTTATTGCTCTTAGGATATATCTGCTATATTTGATAAGCATTATGTTGCTCTTATGTTATATCTACTACATATAATAGCCGTTATTTTGTTCTTATGATGTATCTGCTACATTTGATCAACGTTATTTTGTTCTGAGGATTTCTGTGCTACATTGGATACGCGCTATGTTATTTTTAAGATATATCTGCCAGATTTGATTGATGTTATTTTGCTCTTAGGATATATCTGCTATATTTGATAGACATTATTTTGCTCTTATGATATATCTGCTATATTTGATAGACGTTATTTTGTTCTTATGATATCTCTGCTACATTCGATGGACGTTATATTTCTCGTAGGTTATATCTGGGACATTTGATAGACGTTATTTTATTCTTAGGATATATCTCCTACATTTGATGGACGTTGTATTGCTCTTAGGATATATCTGCTATACTTGATAGACATTATTTTGTTCTTATGTTATATCTGCTACATTTGATAGATGGTATTTTGTTCTTATGATATCTCTGCTACATTTGCTAGACTTTGTTTTGTTCTTATGATATCTCTATTACATTTCATAGACGCTATTTGGTTTTTAAAATATATCTGCTGCATTTAATTAATGTGATTTTGTTTTTAGGATATCTCTGCTACATTTAATAGACGGTATGCTATTTTTCAGATATATCTGCCAGATTGTATTGCCGTTATTTTATTCATAGGATATCTGTGGTACATTTGATAGCCTTCATTTTGTTCAAATGATATCTGTGCTACACTCGATGGACATTATATTGCTCTTAGGTTATATATGGTACATTTGATAGACGTTATTTAGTTCGTAGGATATCTCTGCTACATTTGATGAACGTTGCTTTGCTCTTAGGATATATCTGCTATATTAGATATAATTTATTTTGTTCTTATCTTATATCTGCTTCATTTGATAGACGTTAATTTGTTCTTATGATATATCTGCTACATTTGATAGACGCTATATTATTCTTAAGATATCTCTGCTACACTTGATATACGTTATTGTGATCTAAGGATATCTCTATTACATTTGATAGACGCTATTGTGTTCGTAAGATATCTCTGCTGCACTTGATCAACGTTATTTTGTTCTTAGGATATATCTGCTGCATTTCATGGACGTTATATCGCTCTTAGGATATGTGTGCTATATTTGATAGACGTTGTTTAGTTCTGAGGTTATATCTGCTACATTTGATGGACGCTATATTATTCTTAAGATATCTCTACTACATTTGATAGACGTTATTTTGTTCTTATGATACCTCTAGTACATTTGATTGACCCTATTTGGTTCTTAAGATATATCTGCTGCACTTGATCAACGTTATTTTGTTCTTAGGATATATCTGCTATATTTAATGGACGTTATATTGCTCTTAGGAAATATCTGCTACATTTGATAGGCGTTGTTTTGTTCTTAGGATATCTCTGGTACATTCGATGGACGATATATTGCTCTTAGGTTATATCTGGTACATTTGATATACCTTATTTTGTTCTTAGGATATATCTGCTACATTTGATGGACGCTATATTGGTCCTAAGTTATATCTGGTACATTTGATAGACGTCATGTTATTCTTTGGATATATCTGCTACACTTTATGGACGTTATTTTGTTCGTATGATATCTCTGTTACATTTGATGGACGTTGTATTGCTCTTAAGGTATATCTGCTACATTTGTTAGACGTTACTTTGTTCTTAGGATATATCTGCTACATTTGATAGACGGTATTTTGTTCTTCAAATATATCTGCTATATTTGCTAGACTTTGTTTTGTTCTTAGGATATCTCTATTACATTTCATAGACGCTATTTGTTTTTTAAGATATCTCTGCTGCATTTAATTAATGTTATTTTATTCTTAGGATATATCTCCTACATTTGATGGACGTTGTATTGCTCTTAGGATATATCTGCTATACTTGATAGACATTATTTTGTTCTTATGTTATATCTGCTACATTTGATAGANTTATAAATATCTGCTCCATTTCATGCACGTTATTTAGTTCGTATGATATCTCTGCCACATTTGATGGACGTTGCTTTGCTCTTAGGATATATCTGCTATATTTCATATACAATTATTTTGTTCTTATCTTATATCTGCTTCATTTGATAGACGTTAATTTGTTCTTATGATATATCTGCTACATTTGATAGACGCTATATTATTCTTAAGATATCTCTGCTACACTTGATAGACGTTATTGTGTTCTAAAGATATCTCTATTACATTTGATAGACGATATTTTGTTCGTAGGATATCTCTACTGCACTTGATGAACGTTAGTTTGTTCTTAGGATATATCTGCTGCATTTCATGGACGTTATATTATTCTTACGATATCTCTGCTACATTTGATAACGTTATTTTGTTCTTATGATATATCTAGTACATTTGATTGACGCTATTTGGTTCTTAAGATATATCTGCTACATTTGATAAGCGTTGTTTTGTTCTTATGATATCTCTGGTACATTCGATGGACGATATATTGCTCTTAGGTTATATCTGGTACATTTGATAGACCTTATTTTGTTCTTCGGATATATCTGCTACATTTGATTGATGTTTTATTGCTCTTAGGATATATCTGCTATATTTGATAAACATTATGTTGCTCTTATGTTATATCTACTACATATAATAGCCGTTATTTTGTTCTTATGATGTATCTGCTACATTTGATCAACGTTATTTTGTTCTGAGGATTTCTGTGCTACATTGGATACGCGCTATGTTATTTTTAAGATATATCTGCCAGATTTGATTGATGTTATATTCCTCTTAGGATATATCTGCTATATTTGATAGACATTATTTTGCTCTTATATCTGCTATATTTGATAGACGTTATTTTGTTTTTATGATATCTCTGCTACATTCGATGGACGTTATATTGCTCGTAGGTTATATCTGGGACATTTGATAGACGTTATTTTGTTCTTAGGATATATCTCCTACATTTGATGGACGTTGTATTGCTCTTAGGATATATCTGCTATACTTGATAGACATTATTTTGTTCTCATGTTATATCTGCTACATTTGATAGATGGTATTTTGTTCTTAGGATATCTCTGCTGCACTTGATCAACGTTATTTTGTTCTTAGGATATATCTGCTATATTTGATGGACGTTATATTGCTCTTAGGATATATCTGCTACATTTGATAGGCGTTGTTTTGTTCTTAGGATATCTCTGGTACATTCGATGGACGATATATTGCTCTTTGGTTATATCTGGTACATTTGATATACCTTATTTTGTTCTTAGGATATATCTGCTACATTTGATGGACGCTATATTGCTCCTAGGTTATATCTGGTACATTTGATAGACGTCAGGCTATTCTTTGGATATATCTGCTACATTTTATGGACGTTATTTTGTTCGTATGATATCTCTGTTACATTTGATGGACGTTGTATTGCTCTTAAGATATATCTGCTACATTTGTTAGACGTTAATTTGTTCTTAGGATATATCTGCTACATATGATGGACGCTATGTTATTCTTAAGATATCTCTGCTACATTTGATAGACGTTATTTTCCTCTTAAGATATCTATTTTACACTTGATAGACGCTATTTGGTTCTAAAGATATCTCTGCTGCACTTGATCAACGTTATTGTGTTCTGAGGATATATCTGCCACATTGGATGCCAGATTTGATAGACGTTATTTTGTTCTTATGATATCTATGGTACATTTGATAGAGGTTTTTTGTTCTAATGATATCTCTCCTACATTTGATGGACGTTATATTGCTCTCACGATATATCTGCTACATTTGGTAGACATTATTTTGTTATTGTGTTATATCTGCTACATATCATAGACGCTATTTGGTTCTTAAGACAACTCTACTGCATTTGATAAATGTTCTTTTGTTCTTAGGATATCTCTGCTACATTTGCAAGACGCTATGTTATTTTTACGATATATCTGCCAGATTTGATTGATGTTATATTGCTCTTAGGATATATCTGCTATATTTGATAGACATTATTTTGCTCTTATGATATATCTGCTATATTTGATAGACGTTATTTTGTTCTTATGATATCTCTGCTACATTCGATGGACGTTATATTGCTCGTAGGTTATATCTGGGACATTTGATAGACGTTATTTTGTTCTTAGGATATATCTCCTACATTTGATGGACGTTGCATTGCTCTTAGGATATATCTGCTATACTTGATAGACATTATTTTGTTCTTATGTTATATCTGCTACATTTGATAGATGGTATTTTGTTCTTAGGATATCTCTGCTACATTTGCTAAACTTTGTTTTGTTCTTAGGATATCTCTATTACATTTCATAGACGCTATTTGGTTTTTAAGATATATCTGCTGCATTTAATTAATGTGATTTTGTTGTTAGGATATATCTGCTACATTTGATAGACGCTATGCTATTTTTCAGATATATCTGCCAGATTGTATTGCCGTTATTTTATTCGTAGGATATCTGTGGTACATTTGATAGCCTTCATTTTGTTCCTATGATATATCTGCTACACTCGATGGACATTATTTTGCCCTTATGTTATATATGGTACATTTGATGGACGTTATTTAGTTCGTAGGATATCTCTGCTACATTTGATGGACGTTGCTTTGTTCTTAGGATATATCTGCTATATTTGATATAATTTATTCTGTTCTTATCTTATATCTGCTTCATTTGATAGACGTTAATTTGTTCTTATGATATATCTGCTACATTTGATAGACGCTATATTATTTTTAAGATATCTCTGCTACACTTGATAGACGTTATTGTGTTCTAAGGATATCTCTATTACATTTGATAGACGCTATTGTGTTCGTAAGATATCTCTGCTGCACTTGATCAACGTTATTTTGTTCTTAGGATATATCTGCTGCATTTCATGGACGTTATATTGCTCTTAGGATATGTGTGCTATATTTGATAGACGTTGTTTAGTTCTGAGGTTATATCTGTTACATTTGATGGACGCTATATTATTCTTATGATATCTCTGCTACATTTAATAGACGTTATTTTGTTCTTATGATACCTCTAGTACATTTGATTGACCCTATTTGGTTCTTAAGATATCTCTGCTGCACTTGATCAACGTTATTTTGTTCTTATGATATATCTGCTATATTTGATTGACGTTATATTGCTCTTGGGATATATCTGCTACATTTGATAGGCGTTGTTTTGTTCTTATGATATCTCTGGTACATTTGATGGACGCTATATTGCTCCTAGGTTATATTTAGTACATTTGATAGACGTCAGGCTATTCTTTGGATATATCTGCTACATTTTATGGACGTTATTTTGTTCGTATGATATCTCTGTTACATTTGATGGACGTTGTATTGCTCTTAAGGTATATCTGCTACATTTGTTAGACGTTAATTTGTTCTTAGGATATATCTGCTACATATGATGGACGCTATGTTATTCTTAAGATATCTCTGCTACATTTGATAGACGTTATTTTCCTCTTAAGATATCTATTTTACACTTGATAGACGCTATTTGGTTCTTAAGATATCTCTGCTGCACTTGATCAACGTTATTGTGTTCTGAGGATATCTCTGCCACATTGGATGCCAGATTTGATAGACGTTATTTTGTTCTTATGATATCTATGGCACATTTGATAGACGTTTTTTGTTCTAATGATATCTCTCCTACATTTGATGCACGTTATATTGCTCTCACGATATATCTGCTACATTTGGTAGACATTATTTTGTTCTTGTGTTATATCTGCTACATTTCATAGACGTTATTTGGTTCTTAAGACAACCATACTGCATTTGATAAATGTTATTTTGTTCTTAGGATATCTCTGCTACATTTGCAAGACGCTATGTTATTTTTAAGATATATCTGCCAGATTTGATAGACGTTATTTTGTTCTTAGGATATATCTGCTACATATGATGGACGCTATGTTATTCTTAAGATATCTCTGCTACATTTGACAGACGTTATTTTCTTCTTAAGATATCTATTTTACACTTGATGGACGCTATTTGGTTCTTAAGATATCTCTGCTGCACTTGATCAATGTTATTGTGTTCTGAGGATATCTCTGCCATATTGGATGCACGCTATGTTATTTTTAAGATATATCTGCCAGATGTGATAGACGTTATTTTGTTCTTAGGATATATATGGTACATTTGATAGACGTTTTTTGTTCTTATGATATCTCTCCTACATTTGATGGACGTTATATTGCTCTCATGATATATCTGCTACATTTGGTAGACATTATTTTGTTCTTGTGTTATATCTGCTACATTTCATTGACGCTATTTTGTTCTTCTGAAATATCTGCTACACTTGATAGCAGTTGTTTTGTTCTTATGCTATCTCTATTACATTTCATAAACGCTATTTTGTTCTTAAGATAAATCTGCTGCATTTGATGAATGTTATTTTGTTCTTAGGATATATCTGCTGCACTTGATCAACGATATTTTGTTCTTATGATATATCTGCTACATTTCCAAGACGCTATGTTATTTTTACGATATATCTGCCAGATTTGATAGACGTTATTTTGTTCTTATGATATATCCGCTACATATGATGGACGCTATGTTATTCTTAAGATATCTCTGCTACATTTGATAGACGTTATTTTCTTCTTAAGATATCTATTTTACACTTGATAGACGCTATTTGGTTCTTAAGATATCTCTGCTGCACTTGATCAACATTATTGTGTTCTGAGGATATCTCTGCCAGATTGGATGCCAGATTTGATAGACGTTATTTTGTTCTTATGATATCTCTCCTACACTTGATGGACGTTATATTGATCTCACGATATATCTGCTACATTTGGTAGATATTATTTTGTTCTTGTGTTATATCTGCTACATTTCATAGACGCTATTTGGTTCTTAAGATAACTCTACTACATTTGAAAAATGGTATGTTGTTCTTAGGATATATCTGCTGCACTTGATCAACGATATTTTGTTCTTAGGATATCTCTGCTACATTTGCAAGACGCTTTGTTATTTTTAAGATATATCTGCCAGATTTGATAGACGTTATTTCGTTCTTAGGATATATCTGCTACATATGATGGACGCTATGTTATTCTTAAGATATCTCTGCTACATTTGATAGACGTTATTTTCTTCTTAAGATATCTATTTTACACTTGATAGACGCTATTTGGTTCTTAAGATATCTCTGCTGCAGTTGATCAATGTTATTGTGTTCTGAGGATATCTCTGCCACATTGGATGCACGCTATGTTATTTTTATGATATATCTGCCAGATGTGATAGACGATATATATGGTACATCTGATAGACGTTTTTTGTTCTTATGATATCTCTCCTACATTTGATGGACGTTATATTGCTCTCATGATATATCTGCTACATTTGATAGCAGTTGTTTTGTTCTTATGCTATCTCTATTACATTTCATAAACGCTATTTTGTTCTTAAGATAACTCTGCTGCATTTGATTAATATTATTTTGTTCTTATGATATCTCTGCTACATTTGATAGACGCTATGCTATTTTTAAGATATATCTGCCAGATTGTATTGACGTTATTTAATTCTTAGGATATCTGTGGTACATTTGATAGCCTTCATTTTGTTCATATGATATCTCTGCTACACTCGATGGACGTTATATTGCTCTTAGGTTATATCTGGTACATTTGATAGACGTTATTTTGCTCTTAAGAATATCTGCTGCATTTGATGGACGTTATTTTGTTCGTAGGATATCTCTGCTACATTTGATGGACGTTGTATTGCTCTTAGGATATATCTGCTATATTTGATATACATTAGTTTGTTCTTATCTTATATATGCAACATTTGATAGACGCTATATTATTCTTAAGATATCTCTCCTACACTTGGTATACGTTGTTGTGTTCTTAGGATATCTCTGCTACATTTGATGGACGCTATATTATTCTTACGATATCCCTACTACATTTGATAGGCGTGGTTTTGTTCATATGATATCTCTGGTGCATTCGATGGATGTTATATTGCTCTTAGGTTATATCTGGTACATTTGATATACCTTATTATGTTCTTAGGATATATCTGCTACATGTGATTGACATTATATTGCTCTTAGGATATATCTGCTATATTTGATCAACATTATTTTGCTCTTATGTTATATCTACTACATATAATAGCCGTTATTTTTTTTTCTGATGATGTATCCGCTACATTTGATATACGTTATTTTGTTCTTATGATATCTCTGCTACATTCGATGGACGCTATATTGCTCCTAGGTTATATCTGGTGCATTTGATAGACGTTATGTTGTTCTTTGGATATATCTGCTACATTTGATGGATGTTATTTTGTTCGTATGATATCTCTGCTACATTTGATGGACGTTGAATTGCTCTTAAGATATATCTGCTATATTTGATAGGAATTATTGTGTTCTTATGTTATATCTGCTACATTTGTTAGACGTTAATTTGTTCTTATGATATATCTGCTACATTTGATAGACGTATGTTATTCGTAAGATATATCTACTACACTTGATATACGTTATTTTGTTCTTATGATATCTCTATTACATTTGATAGAAGCTATTTTGTTCTTAAGATATCTCTGCTGCACTTAATGAACGTTATTTTGTTCTTAGGATATATCTGCTGCATGTGATGGATGTTATATTGCTCTTATGATATATCTGCTATATTTGGTTGACGCTAATATGTTCTTAGGATATCTCGGCTGCACTTGATCAACGTTATTATGTTCTTAGGATATATATATTGCATTTTTGGACGCTATATTATTCTTAAGATATATCTGCTACACTTGATAGACGTTATTTTGTTCTTATGATATATCTATTACATTTGGTTGACGCTAATATGTTCTTAGGATATCTCGGCTGCACTTGATCAACGTTATTATGTTCTTAGGATATATATATTGCATTTTTGGACGTTATATTGCTCTTATGATATATCTGCTACATTTAATATACGTTGTTTTGCTCTTAAGATACATCTGCTACATTTGATAGACGTTATTTTGTTCTTATGATATCTCTATTACATTTGATAGAAGCTATTTTGTTCTAATGATATCTCTGCTGCACTTGATCAACGTTATTTTGTTCGTATGATATCTCTGCTACATTTGATGGACGTTATATTGATCTTAGGATATATCTGCTACATTTGATAGGCGTTGTTTTGTTCTGATGATATCCCTGGTACATTCGATGGATGTTATATTGCTCCTAGGTTATATCTGCTACATTTCATAGACCTTATTTTGTTCTTAGGATATATCTGCTACATTTGATTGACATTGTATTGCTCGTAGGATATATCTGCTATATTTGATCAACATTAGTTTGCTCTTATGCTATACCTACTACAAATAATAGCCGTTATTTTGTTCTTATGATGTATCGCTACATTTGATATACGTTATTTTGATCTTATGATATCTCTGTTACATTCGATGGACATTATATTGCTCCTAGGTTATATCTGGTGCATTTGATAGACGTTATGTTGTTCTTTTGATATATCTGCTACATTTGAAGGACGCTGTAATGCTCTTAAGATATCTCTACTACACTTGATAGACGTTATTTTGTTCTTATGATGTCTCTATTACATTTGATAGAAGCTATTTTGTTCTTAAGATATCTCTGCTGCACTTAATGAACGTTATTTTGTTCTTAGGATATATCTGCTGCATTTGATGGACGTTATATTGCTCTTATGATATATCTGCTACATTTGATAGACGCTATATTATTCTTAAGATATCTCTGATACACTTGATAGAGGTTATTTTGTTCTTATGATATATCTGCTGCATTTGATCAACGTTATTTTGTTCTTAGGATATCTCTGCTACATTTGCAAGACGCAATTTTATTTTTAGTATATCTCTGCTACATTTGATATACGTTATTTTGTTGTTAGGATATCTCTGCTACATTTGATGGACGTTATTTTGTTCTTAGGATATATCTGCTACATTTGATGGACGCTATGTTATTCTTTAAATATCTCTGCTACAATTGATAGACGTTATTTTCTTCTTAAGATATCTCTGCTGCACTTGATCAACGTTATTTTGTTCTGAGGATATCTCTGCTACATTGGATGCACGCTATGTTATTTTTAAGATATATCTGCCAGATTTGATAGACGTTATTTTGTTCTTAGGATATCTATGGTACATTTGATAGACGTTTTTTTTTGTTCTTAGGATATCTCTCCTACATTTGATGGACCTTATATTGCTCTCAGGATATATCTGCTACGTTTGGTAGACATTAGTTTGTTCTTGTGTTATATCTGCTACATTTCATAGCCGTTGTTTTGTTCTTATGATATCTCTATTACATTTCATAGACGCTATTTTGTTCTTAAGATATCTCTGCTGCATTTGATAACTGTTATTTTGTTCTTAGGACATCTCTGCTACATTTGATGGACGCTATGCTATTTTTAAGATATATCTGCTAGATTGTATTGACGTTATTTTATTCTCAGGATATCTGTGGTACATTTGATAGCCTTCATTTTGTTCATATGATATATCTGCTACACTCGATGGACGTTATATTGCTCTTAGGTTATATCTGTTACATTTGATAGACGTAATGTTCCTCTTATGAATATCTGCTGCATTTGATGGACGTTATTTTGTTCACAGGATATCTCTGCTACAATTGATGGACGTTGTATTGCTCTTAGGATATATCTGCTATAGTTGATATAAATTATTTTGTACTTATCTTATATCTGCTACATTTGATAGACGTTAATTTGTTCCTATGATATACCTGCTACATTCGATAGGCGCTATACTATTCTTAAGATATCTCTGCTACACTTGATAGACGTTGTTGTGTTCTTAGGATATCTCTATTACATTTGATAGACGGTATTTTGTTCTTAAGATATCTCTGCTGCACTTGATAAACGTTATTTTGTTCTTAGGATATATCTGCTACATTTAATAGACGTTGTTTTGTTCTTAGGATATATCTGCTGCACTTGATCAACGTTATTTTGTTCTTAGGATATCTCTGCTACATTTGAAAGACGCTTTGCTATTTTTAATATATCCCTGTTACATTTGATAGAGGTGATTTTGTTTTTAGGATATCTCTGCTACATTTGATGGACGTTATATTGCTCTTAGGATATATCTGCTACACTTGATAGACGCTATGTTATTTTGAAGATATATCTGCCAGATTTGATAGACGTTATTTTGTTCTTAGGATATATCTGCTACATTTTATGGACGTTATGTTATTCTTAAGATATCTCTGCTACATTTGATTGACGTTCTTTTCTTCTTAAGATATCTATTTTACACTTGATAGACGCTATTTGGTTCTTAAGATATCTCTGCTGCACTTGATCAACGTTATTTTGTTCTGAGGATATCTCTGCTACATTGGATGCACGCTATGTTATTTTTAAGATATATCTGCAAGATTTGATAGACGTTATTTTGTTCTTAGGATATCTATGGTACATTTGATAGACGTTTTTTTGTTCTTAGGATATCTCTCCTACATTTGATGGACCTTATATTGCTCTCAGGATATATCTGCTACGTTTGGTAGACATTAGTTTGTTCTTGTGTTATATCTGCTACATTTCATAGCCGTTGTTTTGTTCTTATGATATCTCTATTACATTTCATAGACGATATTTGTTTTTTAAGATATCTCTGCTGCATTTAATTAATGTTATTTTGTTCTTAGGATATATCTGCTACATTTGATAGACTCTATGCTATTTTTCAGATATTTCTGCCAGATTGTATTGCCGTTATTTTATTCTTAGGATATCTGTGGTACATTTGATAGCCTTAATTTTGTACATATGATATCTCTGCTACACTCGATGGACGTTATTTTGCTCTTAGGTTATATCTGGTACATTTGATAGACGTTATTTTGCTCTTATAAATATCTGCTCCATTTCATGCACGTTATTTAGTTCGTATGATATCTCTGCTACATTTGATGGACGTTGCTTTGCTCTTAGGATATGTCAGCTATATTTGATATACAATTATTTTGTTCTTATCTTATATCTGCTTCATTTGATAGACGTTAATTTGTTCTTATGATATATCTGCTACATTTGATAGACGCTATATTATTCTTAAGATATCTCTGCTACACTTGATAGACGTTATTGTGTTCTAAGGATATCTCTGTTACATTTGATAGACGATATTTTGTTCGTAGGATATCTCTACTGCACTTGATCAACGTTATTTTGTTCTTAGGATATATCTGCTGCATTTCATGGACGTTATATTATTCTTACGATATCTCTGCTACATTTGATAGACGTTATTTTGTTCTTAGGATATCTATGGTACATTTGATAGACGTTTTTTTTTGTTCTTATGATATCTCTCCTACATTTGAGGGACCTTATATTGCTCTCAGGATATATCTGATACGTTTGGTAGACATTAGTTTGTTCTTATGTTATATCTGCTACATTTGATAGACGGTATTTTGTTCTTCAAATATATCTGCTATATTTGCTAGACTTTGTTTTGTTCTTAGGATATCTCTATTACATTTCATAGACGCTATTTGTTTTTTAAGATATCTCTGCTGCATTTAATTAATGTTATTTTGTTCTTAGGATATATCTGCTACATTTGATAGACTCTATGCTATTTTTCAGATATTTCTGCCAGATTGTATTGCCGTTATTTTATTCTTAGGATATCTGTGGTACATTTGATAGCCTTAATTTTGTACATATGATATCTCTGCTACACTCGATGGACGTTATTTTGCTCTTAGGTTATATCTGGTACATTTGATAGACGTTATTTTGCTATTATAAATATCTGCTCCATTTCATGCACGTTATTTAGTTCGTATGATATCTCTGCTACATTTGATGGACGTTGCTTTGCTCTTAGGATATGTCTGCTATATTTGATATACAATTATTTTGTTCTTATCTTATATCTGCTTCATTTGATAGACGTTAATTTGTTCTTATGATATATCTGCTACATTTGATAGACGCTATATTATTCTTAAGATATCTCTGCTACACTTGATAGACGTTATTGTGTTCTAATGATATCTCTGTTACATTTGATAGACGATATTTTGTTCGTAGGATATCTCTACTGCACTTGATCAACGTTATTTTGTTCTTAGGATATATCTGCTGCATTTCATGGACGTTATATTCTTCTTAAGATATATCTTTTACACTTGATAGACGCTATTTGGTTCTTAATATATATCTGCTGCACTTGATCAATGTTATTTTGTTCTGCGGATATCTCTGCTACATTGGATGCACGCTATGTTATTTTTAAGATATATCTGCCAGATTTGATAGACGTTATTTTGTTCTTAGGATATCTATGGTACATTTGATAGACGTGTTTTCGTTCTTAGGATATCTCTCCTACATTTGATGGACCTTATATTGCTCTCAGGATATATCTGCTACATTTGGTAGACATTATTTTGTTCTTGTGTTATATCTGCTACATTTCATAGCCGTTGTTTTGTTCTTATGATATCTCTATTACATTTCATAGACGCTATTTTGTTCTTAAGATATCTCTGCTGCACTTGATACACATTATTTTGTTCTTAGGATATATCTGCTGCATTTCATGGACGTTATATTGCTCTTATGATATATCTGCTACATTTAATAGACGTTGTTTTGTTCTTAGGATATATCTGCTGCACTTGATCAACGTTATTTTGTTCTTAGGATATCTCTGCTACATTTGCAAGACGCTTTGCTATTTTTAATATATCTCTGCTACATTTGATAGACGTTATTTTGTTCTTAGGATATCTCTGCTACATTTGATGGACGTTATATTGCTCTTAGGATATATCTGCTACACTTGATAGACGCTATGCCATTTTTAAGATATATCTGCCAGATTTGATAGACGTTATTTTGTTCTTAGGATATATCTGCTACATTTAATAGATGCTATGCTATTCTTAAGATATCTCTGCTACATTTGATAGACGTTATTTTCTTCTTAAGATATCTATTTTACACTTGATAGACGCTATTTGGTTCTTAAGATATCTCTGCTGCACTTGATCAATGTTATTTTGTTCTGCGGATATATCTGCTACATTGGATGCACGCTATGTTATTTTTAAGATATATCTGCCAGATTTGATAGACGTTATTTTGTTCTTAGGATATCTCTCCTACATTTGATGGACATTATATTGCTCTCAGGATATATCGGCTACATTTGGTAGACATTATTTTGTACTTGTGTTATATCTGCTACATTTCATAGCCGTTGTTTTGTTCTTATGATATCTCTATTACATTTCATAGACGCTATTTTGTTCTTAAGATATCTCTGCTGCACTTGATAAACATTATTTTGTTCTTAGGATATATATGCTGCATTTCATGGACGTTATATTGCTCTTATGATATATCTGCTACATTTAATAGACGTTGTTTTGTTCTTAGAATATATCTGCTGCACTTGATCAACGTTATTTTGTTCTTAGGATATCTCTGCTACATTTGCAAGACGCTTTGTTATTTTTAATATATCTCTGCTACATTTGATAGACGTTATTTTGTTCTTAGGATATCTCTGCTACATTTGATGGACGTTATATTGCTCTTAGGATATATCTGCTACACTTGATAGACGCTTTGCCATTTTTAAGATATATCTGCCAGATTTGATAGACGTTATTTTGTTCTTAGGATATATCTGCTACATTTAATAGATGCTATGCTATTCTTAAGATATCTCTGCTACATTTGATAGACGTTATTTTCTTCTTAAGATATCTATTTTACACTTGATAGACGCTATTTGGTTCTTAAGATATCTCTGCTGCACTTGATCAATGCTATTTTGTTCTGCGGATATATCTGCTACATTGGATGCACGCTATGTTATTTTTATGATATATCTGCCAGATTTGATAGACGTTATTTTGTTCTTAGGATATCTCTCCTACATTTGATGGACATTATATTGCTCTCAGGATATATCTGCTACATTTGGTAGACATTATTTTGTTCTTGTGTTATATCTGCTACATTTCATAGCCGTTGTTTTGTTCTTATGATATCTCTATTACATTTCATAGACGCTATTTTGTTCTTAAGATATCTCTGCTGCATTTAATAACTGTTATTTTGTTCTTAGGATATCTCTTTTACATTTGATAGACGCTATGCTATTTTTAAGATATATCTGCCAGATTGTATTGACGTTATTTTATTCACAGGATATCTGTGGTACATTTGATAGCCTTCATTTTGTTCATATGATGTATCTGTTACACTCGATGGACGCTATATTGCTCTTAGGTTATATCTGTTACATTTGATAGACGTTATGTTGCTCTTATGAATATCTGCTGCATTTGATGGACGTTATTTTGTTCATATG
>MJUT01016914.1:311098-413706 GCA_002080005.1 Gigantidas platifrons
TTTGATAGATCTTATTTTGTTCTTAGGATATATCTGCTACATTTGATTTACGTTATATAGATCTTAGGATATATCTGCTATATTTGATAAACATTAGTTTGCTCTTATGTTATATCTACTACATATAATAGCCGTTATTTTGTTCTTATGATGTATCTGCTACATTTGATATACGTTATTTTGATTTGAGGATATCTCTGCTACATTCGATGGACGCTATATTGCTCCTAGGTTATATCTGGTACATTTGATAGACGTTATGTTGTTCTTTGGATATATCTGCTACATTTGATGGACTTTGTATTGCTCCTAGGATGTATCTGCTATATTTGATAGGAATCATTGTGTTCTTCTGTTATATCTGCTACATTTGTTAGACGTTAATTTGTTCTTATGATATATCTGCTACATTTGATAGACGCTATGTTATTCTTAAGATATCTCTACTACACTTGATGTACGTTATTTTGTTCTTATGATATCTCTATTACATTTGATAGCAGCTATTTTGTTCTTAAGATATCTCTGCTGCACTTAATGGACGTTATTTTGTTCTTGTGATATATCTGCTGCATTTGTTGGACGCTATATTGCTCTTAGGATATATCTGCTACATTTAATAGACGTTGTTTTGTTCTTAAGATACCTCTGCTACATTTGATAGACGTTATTTTGTTTTTAGGATATATCTGCTGCACTTGATCAACGTTATTTTGTTCTTAGGATATCTCTGCTACATTTGCAAGACGCTATGTTATTTTTGATATATCTCTACTACATTTGATAGACGTTATTTTGTTCTTAGGATATCTTTGCTACATTTCATGGACGTTATATTGCTCTTAGGATATATCTGCTACACTTGATAGACGCTATGTTATTTTTAAGATATATCTGCCAGATTTGATAGTCGTTATTGTATCCTTATGATGTATCTGCTACATTTGATAGACGCTATTTTGGTCGTAAGATATCTCTGTTACCATTAATAACATTATTTTGTTCCTAGGCTATCTCTGCGACATTTGATAGACGCTATTTTGTTCTTAGGATATCTCTGCTACATTCGATGGACGTTATATTGCTCGTAGGTTATATCTGGTTCATTTGATAGACGTTATTTTGTTCTTAGAATATATCTCCTACATTTGATGGACGTTGTATTGCTCTTAGGATATATCTGCTACACTTGATAGACATTATTTTGTTCTAATGTTATATCTACTACATTTGATAGACGGTATTTTGTTATTTGTCATTCAACATCCTAGAATTCTCGTCAGCTTCGACATTAAATTTGCCGGCTATATGAGGACATGAAAGCCAAGTATTGTTTTCTATGCACCAGAACCATATTTTCTTCTTAATACAATTACAGTCTATAGATTTTGAACCACCCATGTTATTTATATATGAGACGGCAGAGGAATAATCTGATAAAATGTTCACATGTTTATTTTCCACAATTTTAGAAAATGCTTTCAGAGTATAAGAAATTGTTAAGAGCTCTAAAAAAATAATATGTTTCTCAGACTCATCTGAGGTCCATCTACCTCCTATTTTCTGATCTCCAGTCACGCCACCCCAATCCTGGAGCGACGTGTCACAACTCAAAATTAAATCTGGAGTTCCATGAGATATCTCTCTTTTCCGTTTATGTAAATTTATAACCCACCATTCAAGTTCCTTTTTCATTGCTGGTGTAATAAACATTGTTGCGTGATAGTTACTAAACACATTTATTAGAGCTAGCATTTTTCCATGTTCCAATTCTCTGTAATGTAATTTACCATATTCTACAGCTGAAACACTTGAAACAATTAAACCTATAACTTTTGCAACATTTCGTATTGCTTCTTTCTCTTTGGCACATAATTTGCTACATTCATCTGTAATAGTTTCCTGTTTTCCTATTGGCAATTTCACACTAATTTTTTTTCTGAATCAATTAAATTATCTAAAAATACTATTTGTTTTTGTGGTATTAATATGGATTTTTCTTTATGATAAAACCCAAATTTTCCATTATTTTTTTGTTTCACATGCATTTTTGCAACACTCATCTTGTGTATCCCCACACAAAAGACTGTCATCATTATAACCAACATTAATGAATCCCAAACTTCGTAACTTTGCATAAACTGGTTTCATAAGTTTGGTGAAATATCTTGGTGCACAAATGCTAAGCAGGTATATTGATAGATTTGGTGTTTCCATGCAAACTGAAGAAATATTTGGTGTTCAGGTGCAATGTACACACTGTAATAAGCATGGCGTAAATCTATTGATGCCATATATGTTCCATTATTTATCAATTTTATAGCAGATTCAAAAGTGTTCATTTTGAAATGATAATATTTCACATACTTGTTAATTGTTTTAAGATTTAAAATCATTCTGTATTCACCATTCTGTTTTGGTCTTAGAAAAACAGGCGACAAAAAATGTCATGCAACTTCATCAACTTCTACAAGAGCATTATTCTTAAGTAAATTTTCAATTTAAGTATCAATTATATTACATTGTTTTTTCATTAAATATAGACTGATGTGCAACATTATCATAATCAATTTCAAGTTCATCTTCAAACTCAATATGACAATGTTCAACTATATCCAAAATTATTATATCTGAAGTCAAGTTTTCCCAACTATCAACACAATTGTTCAATCTACCTTCTTGAAATTTATCTGTTTTACTCACTTCATTTGCTTCATTACATTCAATTATTGTCTCGAGCCTATGTGGGAGGTTGAACCTCCCCTCCTTGGAAAGTGTTTTGGGGCATCGTAATTAGCACCATCATTTCTCATTGATCTAACGCCTCCTCTGACGCCTCTTCTGTGACGACCCCCTCTTCTGGAGCCGCGGCCTCTGCCACCTCTATAATATCCTCTTCCTCGAGAAAACCTTAAACCTGACATTATGTTTCCTATCTTTCTAGTGTATTCAATTTCTTTAGCGGCTTTGGACACGTCGTCCCCAAATACAGACTTGTGTAAGGCACCGACTGTGCACAAAGATGTCCATAATTTGAGTCCACATCTGGTTTCATAAATTCTCTTCTAGCCACATTAAGCTGTCTATTGGCATGCCCCATCAGGGCCAATGTATCGTTACAGCTTTCAATAAAATCATTGAAATCTTGATTTTCACTTTCAACTTTTGCCATCTTATTAACCGCGTTTGTTAGCACAGTCGCTGCTTTAATAACCGTTTTCTCAACATTTTGCATTTTCTTGTCGCAAGTTTGGTTAAACGGTGGCAAAATGTCCCAAATCAACTGATTTGTTCTTACAACTTTTAGACCATCACAATTATCATGCCTAGCATTTTTCTCATCTTTAAAGATATCGCTATATTTTTCTTCATCCATGCCATTTAAAAATAGGCTTGTTACGTTTTGGGCCAAAACGTCATCTATACTGTCCCCATCAATTTCTTTCACTTTAAAGCGTTTAGTCATATTAGAAAAGCGACTAGTTTTCGCATTTTCATTACTTTTATCACTCTTTTGTTTTTTTAACAGGAGGCTCCGCCTCATTATCATCATTTTCATAATCATCATCTACATAATTTTCATTCTCATCATATACATATTGTTCATAATAATCATCATTCATGATATCAGACACCTTACCTTGTCTGCTAACATATTTTTCTAGTCAAAGATGAACATGTCGCCTTGCTCGTTCTACCTGTTTGTGCCGAACTCTTATCTGCAGTTTTCTTTGCTGGCTTTTTGCTTTTCGTTAACATCGTTAACGTTTTTTCTCTAATAAGACTTCTCTTCTAAGTTAAGGACATCGTCCTCCTGAGCCATACTTGTTTTGCGAATCATCTTTTCAGCCATTTTAGCCAGTGAAATCCGGGTTTTTATTCAATGCAGTAGCATAAACGATTTACGGTAATGTCATAAAATGTGGTAAAATTCACCGACTTACGACAATAAGTAAATACACCGAAGATTTGAACATGTATAAGTGAACAAATGTTGCTTTTTATCGAGAGTAGACGAACCACGTCCGCTTCCTCGAAATGCGAATAGCGCATTGACTCGGCTGCGGCGGCGCAGTACAATCTCATGTAGACCCGGAAGTGATATGACGTAATTAGAATACGCACCTATAGCAAAAACTTTATAATTTCAATCCATCTTCTCCAAATAATTATGAAAACGGAATAGAAGTAACTGATAATAACAGGAACAATGATGTCTTTACTTAAGATATATACACATTATATATATTATTTTTTGAAGTTTTGAAATGTTTGCCATTAATGGTTAAATAGGTACCACAACCCGGAAGTTAAAACAGAAATGAGTCAAATTATGTAAAGCGCTGTGCTATAACATTGTGTATCACTTTATTCATGAGTCATATACACGGACATTATGTCATTCAACAAAGTGTTTTATGATTCTTTATTACTTTGTGTTGTGCACTTTTTTGTGTTGTTTTACAAACCATTTTAGACGCTTATATTTTATTTTGCTTGCATAGTGTCATTATATCGTAACGACCCAACGCCCCGTAAGATTCATCTTATATATAACATATCAGAATGTTCTACACACTGCACATATAGTAAAACGTATGTCATTTATTCTTTTTTTCATTAAGGTCAAACAGTCATTGACCTATAATTAACAAATGGCTACGAAAATCATTGAGCGTACAACTAGAATGATATGTTTTCTAACCACCATACAATGTATTTACCTCACTAGATTACGATTGATATCAGACTGTTGTATAATATATGGGGTGTCGTGATCGTATTGTAGTTGGATTTACAACTACCCATGCAATCAGTGCATATCACAACTAACGTTGTGAGTTCCAAATGCTGTGGTGGTCGTGCCTATCTAACTAATGCTATGAGATCTAATCCTACTCAGGCGATGTGTACTCGATACAACATTATGTGATAAAGTTTGTCAGTGACTTGCGGTAGGTCTGTTGTTTTCTCCGGGACTCCGGTTTCCTCTACCAATAAAACTAGCCCACCACGATATAACTGAAATGTTGTTGAAAGTGGCGCTAAGCATCATACGCATATTTCCATCACGCGTTTTAGATTTGACTTAAGTAAAAATATATCTCTTACACAATAATTAGGACAGGTCATAACATCACAACCTTAAAATGGAATATTTTATAAAATAAGATTGATGGCAGATACGCACTGACAAAAACAAATCATCTGTACAAGTGAGTGTGTGGCTCATTATTAACGATTCCATTTACATGCAAACTTACGTCGTGATACTGGTTAATCATTTCTGTAATGATTTTTTTTTATGACATTTTTAACTCAATTTCGTGGTGTTGTACACCTTTTTATACATGTTATATCATTGTGTCGCTTGCGGTATCGATTTCAATAATTCATCACAAAAATAAGGAACCCCCCACCCTAATAAAACT
The DNA here is from genome assembly GCA_002080005.1 of Gigantidas platifrons. Taxonomy (NCBI): domain Eukaryota; kingdom Metazoa; phylum Mollusca; class Bivalvia; order Mytilida; family Modiolidae; genus Gigantidas; species Gigantidas platifrons. The sequence goes on from MJUT01016914.1 coordinate 316,531, forward strand.
GACCCCATGATATAAATGAAACTTTGTTGAAAGTGGCGTTAAACACCATAATCTTCACCAAAAATATGGATAATTGTTGATAAACGAAAATCCGATTTAAGCAGAGTTTCCCTATTAGTAAATGGGTTATTAATAGAAAAATTACTGGTCTACAAAATATATTTTAACCGGTCAGTCCCACGGAATTTTAATTCCTTAGTAAATACTTCCTCTTTCTGGTTGATCAATTGTATGTAGATTTTAATTTTTGAAACAATTATATTAAATTATTTTGACCATTGTATTGTCTGTACCGTCTTCGATTTACGGCTTCAGATTGTCCATTTTGTATTTTCATTAAAATGTTTATATATATCCATAAATAAAATATCAGAATGCAATGTTATTAAATAAATCATACAAAGCTTATTATGTAGAAAAGACTTATATAGATTGTACTATCTGTTTCATCTACATTCGGACAAAATCAACGTAGGAAAAAAGGTAACTCGGGGAATAAGGAGAATAATAAATCATGGTTCAACGGGGAATGTAAGGTTAAGCGGGATGAATTTCAGAAAAAAAAATGTGCATCATCAAAAACACTTGAAAATAAAACACTACTTAACATAAGAGCTAAATAATATTCCCTTGTACTGAATGCAAACTATACAAAATACACAGAATGTTCAGACGAATTACGATCGTTATCCAAAACAAACACAGTAGCATTTAGGAAAACAGTACACACATTTTCTAACAGAAAAAAGAGAACCCGTCCGTTGAAACTGAAACTTTTTAGGATTACTTCAAAAAATTAAATGCAGGTGATGAAGATGAATATCAACGAAATGTGTGATAATCCTGTTTATGATGAAATACTTAATGGTAAGATTACGGAGTTAGAAATAACAGAAGCTATTAGGGAACTCAAAAATAATAAAGCTCCAGGTACTGACAATATTTTGAATGAGTTCTTGAAATATTCATCTCCATTGTTGATTTCTCTATATTGTAAGGTTTTTAACCTAGTATTAGACAGTGAAATTATTCCAGAAAGTTGGTCAAGTGGTATTATTAAACCTGTTTGCAAGAATAAAGGTAATCCGTCTAATCCTGATAATTTTTGGGCAATTTCACTTATCAGTTGTGTCAAAAAATGGTTTACCTCTATTTTAAATTCTATGTTAAACCTGTTTTGCAAATGATTTAAATATCATCTCAGAAAATCTAGCTGATTTCAGGAAGGGATACTCAACTGTGGATAATATATTCGTTTTACATGCTCTTATCAATTTGTATTTTTCTTTTGGTAAAACGTTATATTGCACCTTCGTGGATTTAAAAAAAAACTTTTGACACAGTTTAGCGAACAGGGTTATGGAGGAAATTACACAATTGTGAAATAAAAGGGAAATGTTTCAAAATAATTTATAATATGTATAATGTTATTAAGTCTTGTGTTCAGTATAATGGTAGTCAAACTCTATTTTGTCCATGTCTTACCGGTGTACGACAGGGAGAAAATGTATATCCCTTTCTTTCTTCTATATTTTTATATTTTTTTCAGACAATTAGATGGAGAACCACTTAAGATTATCCAAGAAAACTTAGAAAATGAACTGCACATTTTCTATAATTTGTTTGTTATTTTATATGCAGACGATACTGTAATGTTATCCGAAACAAAAGAACGTATGAAAGAAGCTTTAAAAATATTTGAATCTTATTGTGAAATTTGGAGACCACAAGTAAATGTTGCAAAGACAAAGTTGTGATTTGTAGAAAAAGGAAAACTGCACAAGATCCTAGAATTTATTTTAACCTGGTGAAACGCATGATATTGTTGATACATACTCATATCTTGAGGTAATATTTAAATATAATGGTACTTTTTGAGACTAGAAAAAAACTTGTAGAACAAGCTAATAAAGCATTGCATTGTATTAATAAACTGGCACGTAATGAATCAATACCTATTGACGTGTAACTGAAAATGTTTGACTCTATGCTTGAACCTATCTTGATGTATGGCTCGGAAGTGTGAGGATACGAAAATTTAAAAGTTATTGAACAAATATTCAGTTGAAATGTTGTAAACGGATTTTAAAGGCTAGAAATATTCCTCCAAATTGTATGATATATGGAGAACTTGGTCGATTTCCGCTTGAAATTCGTGTGAAGCTTCGTATGATCGCTTTTTGGAGCAAGTTGGTCTTAAATGAAAATATATTAAGTAGTGTTTTGTATAGATTAATGTATGTTTTAAAAGCCAAACATCAGTATAGTTTCAAATGGTTAAATAATATAGAGTCTATATGCAATTCAACTGGCATGGGATTCATTTTTATAAATAATTTTCCTGTTTATGACAAGAGTGTATTTAACAAAATTTTACGAGACCAGTTCGTTCAAAAGTGGCTTAGCGAGATATATTCCTCTTCTCGTGGACAATTTTACTCTGTTTCAAAAATTATTTTTGTATTGAAAACTATTTACTTAGACTGTAGGAACAATCCAGAATATGGATAACTAAATTTACAACATCAAATATGCATTTGCCTATAGAAACTGGTCGTTGGTATAATATATATCGAGACGAGCGTAATTGTCATTTATGCAAAGAAACTATTTGAGACGAATATCATCTTTTTATTTGTTTGTAAAAATGAAAACATTATCACACTTAGAAATAAGTATATGCCAAATTATTATCGAGTTTACCCTATTCATGCCAAATTTGAAGGTTTTTTTTTTCTATTTGCAATACAGAACTTTATAAGCGATTATCAATTTTTATTAGAAAAACTGCTGCTTTACTCTGATTATATGTAACTGCCTGTATTATATTGTAACTTTACATTTATATTTACTTTCAGATTTATTATTTTTCATCGTATGTTCATTCTGTCATGTCTTGAATGTATATATTATTTAAAAAATGACCTCTTCTTACACTTGTATATGTGTCTGAGTGTTTTGAAATAAAACAATCATATTGGACAGGTTATTACACAAACGTTAAACGGCACAAATCGTCGGGAATTTCAAATTTTGCAATCATATCATTAATTACATTGTACCAAACGTAGAGACTGCAAAACGGTCAGTACATTGCTTGGAAAATTAAAATTAATGACTGACAGACAACATTTTAAACCAAAGCAATCAATCATGTGTATAGTAAATGGTCGTTGCTTACCATCATTTGTATATATTGTTATATGATAGAGGTAGCCATTAAGAGCTCTGGTCTGACTTTTAAAGTTTTTTGAGACAATGTTGACAGTAAGCACAGTATTAGCCATTGTATGTATATAGAGTTGTGAAATCGGAAAGTAGCATTACATATGTAATGATAAAAGGTCATGTTATATTCTGTTTTAGTTTTACCGTCCAACAACTGTAATATGTATTGTGAACGAATGACCATTCTTTGAAACAAGTGATTTTTCTGTGATCGTCTTGTTTTCGTTTAATCCGTTCTTGTCACTTTTATTGAATTGGTTTTTGGAAGGCGGTTGTCATGATCTGCATATGTCTTGTTAATGGGAGATTGATCGGTACACTAATGTATGATCTTTATACATGTATACAGTGCCGTCTTAACGCTTGGAGCGCCGAGCAGTTTCCCGGGTACCCACGGGCATAGGGGTTCGTCCATGCTAATCTATGTATGTTGTATAAGGCATATTTTGTTTAAGGTATAAATACATATTTTGTGGGAAGTACCAATACAATAAATATATGTTTAATTTTATCTACATTTCCAGTTGTATTCCTATGAGTGGTTGTTAGGGTAGGGCCCCCAGAGCACTGCTTTGCCCGGGGCCTATTATGCTGTTATGACGGCCCAGTATGTATGCACTAGTCAACAATAACAGCTAGCCAAAACGTTTATTTCATTATATCACAAAAATATCAAACAAATCATTCCACATTCCGCAGTTACACTCTACAATGAACAATATCACCTCAACTGTAGTTTGTTAAATTTAGTATCCGGTGAAACCTGTAATGTCTTCAATATTTAATTCCCGCCATACAAAATATGTGTTTGCATGTTTTATTATATTTTGTTAATGATTAATGTATCGCTGTAAAAGGTAAGCTTAAGTTGTCATATGATATACATGTAATACTTGAATGTGTGTTTTTGACATGTGTAATAAATCTGCATGATTATCATTTAACAGTGTTATACGGAACCCAACCAAAAATAAAATTCCCGTTGGTTGTGCAGGACAATTTATATTCACAGCTCGATCGTGTAGAATTTAAAAATGAGATCTTCGTATATTGAGAAAGCCTCGTTATTTGCACTAAAGCATACTACAACTTGTAATGAATCATCTTTTTACCGGAAAGGTATATTTATATATTTGAAAAAAAAAAGATTGTTTTCGTCAATAATTTAGTTGATAGACTGGTCTAAAAAAATAAATTACAAAAAGATATAATAACAAAATAAAATTAACAAACAGCGATTGGTAATTTTTTTATTTTTATGTATGTATTTATTTATTTATTTATTTATTTATTTATTTATTTATTTATTTATTATTTATTTATTTATTTATTGTGCGCGGGTGATATTCGGGGTATTTAATGAGTTAACCTTGCCCATGTTTTGATTTGAAGGTAGCGTGAGTTTATATGTTGAGCTGTTGGCTTATTTATACTGCGAAACCAGTTATTTGAATATACATATATCCTTTAGTAGTGGAGAATACACTCCAACTGTAGATTCTTAAAAAAAATAATCAATGAGATCCGTAAGGGTCGATTTGATTATTTTTAAGAATCTACAAAATGGAGTGTATTCTCTAACATAATACATTTATATCTGCAACAGTGTTTTCATTTTATATTTTTACATTTTTAATGTTCAGAAAGCTAAATAAGCCACAATTAAAAAAATAAACAACAAAATGTCAACGGCATCCGTGCTTTCGATTCTCGTTTATATTTAGATATTTCAAGGTCTTTCAAGTGTCTCAAATGTTCACCTATGGTCTGTCTGATTTTTTAAGTTGCGGTCGGTTCGTTGGTTGTTCTTGTATTGCGAGAATACTCGTCAGTTCTGAACATAAATTATGTCAGAACTCAAATACTTGTATCGTGTCTTGTATATATGTTGATCAATTGTATTTTTTAAGCAAATTGTTGATTTTTTTTTAACAAAGCTTACTATCAAGAATTATATATACTAATTATACAATTTACTATTGTGGTCAACTTAGCTGAGTGGTAATAATGAGGTTTTGAAAGTCAAACTAGACTTTAATTAGCCCAGCAGTGGTTAGAGACACGAAAGTCCAAAAATAAGTAAAACTCGTGTTTAAGCCTAGAATAATAAAAAGGTTAAAGTTCATCTATTCAAGAACAAAAGAATAAACTGTAGATTCTTAAAAATAATCCATTGTTCGAATAATAGTGTGACGTCAGAGAAATGTATTATGTGGTAGGGAAATACCTTTTTTTTAAAAAGACACATTTATTTGGGGATTTCTCTGTAGTGATGCACTATTTCGCGACGACAATGAGCAAAACTGTTGAACCGAAAAAATAATTTTAAGACGTGTATTTTTATTTTTTAAATACAATGCTATTTTGAGTGGTTTAAAATATGTGGTTGTCGAATGTAAAAGATGAGGCGTACGGTATCCGTGGAGAAACCCGTAGTAAGTGTTGAAATACCCATCAACACTGCTAATCGTCACCTTACATGATATTGGTATGTGTGTATACAATCTACTAGGTATATTCGTGATTATTTAGATAGATTGGCATCTCTGTATTCACATTTAGGAATGTGTTATATTGTTTTTTTGTTTTGTTTAATTTTTTTTGTTTGATTTTTTTTTTGGGCGGGGAAATGGGGGGTTACTATGTCCTTACTCCCATTGCACACTATATAATACTGATCAGCCAAGTTATGGACTTTGATGATGTAATAAAGTAATCTTTATTGCTTCTAAAGATACTTTACTTTGAGAGATTTGTGTGAGTTGTACTCCGTATAGTTGCAATTTTAGTTAGACACGTATATGTATATATTCACCTGATTAAAATAGTAAATATTAATTATTAGTATTTTTTTTCGCAAGACAAGGATTATCAGGTCCATATCAGAAGAGCTCGAAGACCGAATCTGATATGGACCTGGAAATCCTTGTCGAGCGAAACAAAATATTAATAATTTTTTTTATCGGTAATTTCACAATTTTAACACAGCTTTGTGATTTTGTTGTTGTGCTTTGACCTTTTTTTAATGAAAGGTTTAGTGACGTCACGTTAGACCTCGCATGACAAAAGACCAACAGCTGGTAATATATAGTATCACGAGTCGGTGGCCAATTGAACGTTGTTACTAAATTTATCGGGTAGTAAAGATCAAAGGAAACTGTAACAAATTACCGATAAAAAATTATTAACGTAGGCCAAATGTACATGTTATGTCAGTTTTATCATGATGAGAAATAGGCTACACTTCAATGAGATAATGATTAATAGAATCTAACACCGGTGATAGGTCAAGATCGAGAAATCTGAGACACCCGTGGGTCAGATTTCAATCGTTCTCTGACTCGGGCAAGACTCGTCAGAGAACGATTGAAATCTTACCTTTGGGTGTCTGAGATTTCTCGATCTTGACCTATTATCGGCGTTTGATTATTTTTCTTGCACATACATCCCCTAAAGTGATTTCTTTCTAGTGTGTATATTCGAAGACGACCGCATCAAAACCATCAAGGAAATAATATGCAATGTGAAAGAAAAACATATCACGAACGCTTCAAATTGTAATAATATTTAAAATTCGACATTCATATCACAATAAATATAACAATAGTAAAGAAACAGTTTGTTTTTAAACGAACAAATAAATACAAACACTTATTAGAAATGTATGTAATTTCACTGTGACGTCAATAACTCGGTAAACTGATTGATTCAGTGAACAGGGAATCGATAACTGTTGACAAAAATCATAGGCAAACGTAAAAAATGACAAGATATTAAGAGTTTTAAAAGATAGATTAGACTTTGGCTACCGTTATATTTTGTAAAGCATATTTTATCTTAATCACATCTCTAAACAATATTAACAAAGGATCACAAGCAGTGTTATCAATAAAACTAGAAAATCTTGAAGCGACGATTACTTTTGGCGGGTAACAGGCTGTGTGGCCTGTCTTACACCGAGTGGTGCAAGACAGAAAAATATTTTCGCGTGAAAATTGAGAGCTGCTTTATCCTCTGTGTAAGAAGATGATATCTTTGATCTTACTCCTTAATTCTAGACTAACACACTTAGTCTTTGATCTTACTCCTTAATTCTAGACTAACACACTTAGTCTTTGATCTTACTCCTTAATACTAGACTAACACACTTAGTCTTTGATCTTACTCCTTAATACAAGACTAACACACTTAGTCTTTGATTTTACTCCTTAATAATAGACTAACACACTTAGTCTTTGATCTTACTCCTTAATTCTAGACTAACACACTTAGTCTTTGATCTTACTCCTTAATACAAGACTAACACACTTAGTCTTTGATCTTACTCCTTAATACAAGACTAACACAGTTAGCCTTACTACTAGACTAACACACTTAAGCATTATGTAAAAGTCTGAACAGAGTCTGAACAGAGTCTGAAAATTACTCAAATGAACATAGTCTGAACATTACTTAAAAGTCTGAACAGAGTCTGAACAGATTCTGAACTTCACTGTGAACATTTTTAACAGAATTCAAAAAATAATTACATGCAATTTGTTTTTTTAATGTAATTAATTGATACTTATAAACCCTAACCTTTTATTTTATTCTGTGCAAAATTTTCCAATCTTATTCTGAATGAAAACATTCATCCGAAAATATTATACTGATAACTTATGAAATACAAAGGTAAGTCACCTGTGAGTGATGATTTTACCTGTACATATAGGTGATTAGTCATTTCATGTTGTATATTGGAACCACGGGTGATACTGTGGAGATGGGTACTATTAATAAATTTGTCATTTTCTTCATTTCATTTTGTCTTCATTTATACATGCATAGTTTTTTTTTTAATTACCAAAAAATATACATTATTTCATTTCTTATTAAATTTATCATTTCAATTTTTCTTCTAAACTAAATATATTTACTTCATTTTCCTTACATTTTAATTAAATATAACATGTAATATTTCACATATTAATGCAGGTCTGAAAAGTGAAATTTATTATATAAAAAAACTAAACTAAACTAGAAAAACAATCTAAAAATATAAGAATAAGTCTGTTAAAATTTAACAACTTGAGGAAAAAAAATAAACATTTGCAAAAGGTCTCAAAAGTGAAATTTATATATAAAAAAATAAAAAAATAAATAAATAGAACACAATCTAAAAATGTATGACTAAGTCTTAAAATTTTACTTGAAAAAAAAAATAATTAAACTTTTGTCAAAATTCATATATTAAATGAAAATGTAATATTTTAAATAAACAATCGTTCTAAAATGTATGAATTTGAAATATTACATGATACTCACTCATGCAATTAAGCAATTTTCTGAAAATCTAAATTCAAAAGTTTTTAATAATATTTATTCATAAATTTAGAATTATCATAATTTTGAAGAGAATTTTTTTTTTAAATTGTGATTGTGTATACTGATTGTTTTTTGTTATTTGGATAAACTATGATAAAACAAAAATATATATCTGGAGATTACCAGCAGGAGGCTTACAACCCTTTTTGTTGAGACGGGATGTTTATTGCATAAGTATTTAGTCAGTCGGTCATAAAATGGTCTGCTGCATCAAATGCAGATTACATAACTATTAGAACACATATTTCCATGTCATTTATCTGTACAAGTAAGACAGGTAAATTTTACCTGTATTTATTTAATGTGCATTGTATGGGGGGCAAAGACTTAAAAACAAATAGCTACGATTTTGACCAAAACATTATATGTTTTTGAAATTGTTAAATAGCTATAAAATGATGAAATAAAGGTAAATATTTCACATTAAACAATTTATCGAACCATTTTTCGCCTTTTGAGAACGAAAATTACCATCAGTACTTATTTCCTTGCAAGCAAATAATTTGACCCTGCTTTTTTCCATATCCAGGAAAGGATCAGGACAGATTTATATAACCTCAACCTAAATGTTTGTATGGGTTAGCTATAGGGAAATGGGTTTATATAAATATACAACGACAAGTTATATTCTAGTTATGGAAAAGATGTACACTGATCAATGAATGAAATACAAATGGTAGAAAATATAGCCATTGCATGATGGAAAATTCATATTGATCAATTCAAAATCAGAGTAACACAAAACTTAAACTCAGCTTCCTTTTACCTAAATTATTACCAGGTCAATTTGGAATACATGCATTTCTTTAAAGAGTTAGTTTATAAAAAGACATATACATGTATTATAAACAGCCGGCATTAATAGGTCAGATTTCATATATTTTCTTTCTTTGTAATATGTTATTGAAAATTATAAATAACTATTAAAAACGTTTGAATTGAGATTTTCAGAAAATTGCTTAGTTGCATGAGTGAGTATCATATTCAAATTCATACATTTTGGAAAGATTGTTTATTTAAAATATTACATTTTCATTTAATAAATGAATTTTGACAAAAGTTGAATTATTTTTTTTAAGTTAAATTTTGACAGACTTAGTCATACATTTTTAGATTGTGTTCTATTTATTTATTTTTTTATTTTTTTTCATGAATTTCACTTTTTAAGACCTTTTATAAAAGTTTAATTATTTTTTCCTCAAGTTGTTAAATTTTAACAGACTTAATCTTATATTTTTAGATTGCTTTTTCTAGTTCAGTTTAGTTTTTTATATAATAAATTTCACTTTTCAGACCTGCATTACTATGTGAAATATTACATGTTATATTTAATTAAAATGTAAGGAAAATGAAGTAAAATGTATTTAGCTAAGAAGTAAAATTGAAATGATAAATTTAATGATAAATGAAATAATGTATATTTTTTGGTAATTAAAAAAAAAACCTTTGCATGTATAAATGAAGAAAAATTGAAATGAAGAAAATGACAAATTTATAAATAGTACCCATCTCCACAGTATCAACTGTGGTTCCAATATACAACATGAAATGACTAATTACCTATATGTACAGATAACACCATCACTCACAGGTGACTTACCTTAGTATTTCATTAGTTATAAGTATAATATTTACAGATGAATGTTTCAATTGAGAATAAGATTGGAAAATTATGCACAGAATAAAATAAAATGTTAGGGTTTATATGTATGAATTAATTACACTAAAAAAATAAATCTCTTGAAACAAATTTCATGTAATTATTTTTTTAAATCTGTTAAACATTTTCACAGTAATGTTCAGAATCTGTTCAAACTTTTAAATATTGTTCATATTCTGTTCAGACTCTGTTCAGACTTTTAAGTAATGTTCAGACTATGTTCAGACTTTTCAGCAATTATGAGTAATGTTCAGACTCTGTTCAGACTTTTGAGTAATTTTCAGACTCTGTTCTGACTCTGTTTAGACTTTTAAGTAATGCTCAGACTCTGTTCAGACTTTTCAGCAATTTTATGTAATTTTCAGACTCTGTTCAGACTTTCTAGCACAAAAACTGGTCCGTTCAGACTTTCTTTACTTTGTAGTGGTTGTATTGGTATATTGTATTTTATTTAATAAATATATTTACATCAATTAACAAATTCAAATATTTGCCTTTGTTTCTACGATATTTCCATTATATTTTATATTTGTTCCGACCGTGTTTTTTTGTGGTATTATTTAACTGTCCCTACAGTGTGGTTTTATTTTACTGTTCCTACAGTGTGGTATTATTTAACTGTTCCGACAGTGTGGTATTATTTAACTGTTCCGACAGTGTGGTATTATTTTACAGTTCCGATGTAGTATTTTAACTGTTTCGACAGTGTGGTATTATTTTACTGTTCCGACAGTGTGGTATCATTCTACTCTTCCTACATTGTGGTATTATTTAACTGTCTCGACAGTGTGGTGTTATTTTACTGTTCCGAGAGTGTGGTATTTTAACTATTCCGACAGTGTGGTATTATTTATCTGTTCTGACATGCATGTATGTTAATGTAACTTGCACTATTTTCGGCTTTTAGAATTGTTGTTTTTATAATACGTGGCTAAAAAGTTAATTGCATCCCCTAATCGTTAGAATTCGTTTGATTTTCGTATAGAAAAACTTAAATTACATTTCAAATGAGAGTTGTCTCGCTTTGTTTCATTCGACATACACTTCATTAAAGTCACGAGACCACCAGTAGGGGTTGGTTAATGTAACCACAAGAAATCCTAAAAGTTCAGGCTCAAAACGTTCTGTTTTGTAAATAAAAATCGCTGTTCTAGTTAGAAAAAAACCCGCCTTTTAAATTGTAAGTGCTATTCTGTCCGTATTGTACGTCTTTTATAAGAAAATACGAAATGAAGCGCAAGTTTTCAGCGTAAACATTTTCTGGCAACGATTACCAACCTAATTTCTCAGAATATATGAAGACAACGATGTAGTAACTGCAATATTGTGAAATTTGACCACCTGCTTCAAGGCTGTGCAAATTTACAGTAACTTTAGAGGACAATATTGGCTTGTGCCAGATCGATTTGTATTAGGTATCCAAGATTTGGTTTTCGATGGTGGATTCAAACGTCCAAGTGACCCGATTTGGTTTCCGGTTATGTATATCGTGTCGATACCGAAATAATCAAACCGGCGCTAATTACAAACAGGAAAATCGAAAATATTTAAAAAAAAATAGTTTGTATTTAAAACTGTTTGAAATGAAAAAAATAATGTATTTTGATCTTTCGTCTCTAAAAAAAATACAATAGTTCAGGTACATATATAACCATGGGGTAAAGAAGAAAAAATGGGCATTGGTTAAAAAAAAAGATCACATATAATAATGTTACTGTTCTGCTTTGTACCATTTGAAATTAGATATTAGTTTTAATCTCATCTTTTCAAAAATATAATATTTCTGTCCTTTTCTACACTCACATTTGAATATCTAAATGTCTACAAACTTAGCACTGACCTTCACAGACAATCTCAAGCCATTTATTGTTTTTTTAGAATGGGGTTCACCTACGATTTTCGCTAATTGATGCCGTATATGTTCTATCAGTTATTACTTTCGGAACTCCTCGGCTAGCATCAATAACGTAACTAATGTAAATTACGATATTGATTTAGGTATATTCGTGTAAAATGCCACAAATGATGTTATATTGTTTCAATTATTATAAATGAGGGGTAGCTATCAAGTAGACTGACCATGCAACGAGATGTCCATTGATGCCAGGGAAATACGACGCGGTTTGCTGGGCACATTTTAATGACACCGGCTTCACTGAGGTGTGTCTGGACTATTCTCTATTCTATTCTACCATATATTGACCACCTTCAGCTAGCTGAAGATTATGTGACAGTAGAGGTGTACTTACAACAAGACATATATTAAAAGCCAAAAATGTTAATAAATATGTACAATCAATGGCAAGAAGAGCAAAACAGGTAAAAATAATGTATATACAAGTAAATTATTGAGAATTAATACTGTTGCTTAGAGATGGAGAATTTGAAAGAGTTCAGTGATGTACTGTTGATAATGTTTTCCGCTAATTTGTTCCAGTCTGTTATTGTTCTTGGTAAAAAAGATTATTTTCTGTATTCAGTTTTTGTTTTGTTAGATGTCTTCCAGTGTTGATTGAATAAACAGTTTATATTAGTTTAACTAATGGAATGGATCATCTAAGACACAACGCTCTAACCATTTTACTACTGAGGGGGGATTTTTTTAAGAAAAAAATAGTCCAATTACCACTATGTCCATTCTTTTAAGTAGACATGAATACACCTTAGACCTAGAGAAAATATTGTTTATTTAGGCTAAATTGACCCTTCCTAAAATTTAGAATTTAGTGCCTATCCTAGTTATTTCAAAAAAACATAGTGAAAGTTGAAACATCTGCATTCCCAATATATCCTGTGCAAAAACAATTTAAACAAAAATATCCAGGTTACCCTACCTAACCTTTTGCACAGGGTTACCGTTAACCCTAAACAAACAATTATCTTTGTAGGTCTCATAATGATATGCATGTATCTTCTACCTCCTCATCATATATGTATAAGATATTAGCTGATTTTCTCTACCTGATGTGTGAAAAAAAATGGATTCTCTACTGACATAAAAACAAGCCCTTCCCCCTTTTCTATTATACAACCGATTAAAGAAAACAACAGTCTGCGAGAGAAGACACGTCGCTCCACTTGCTCACATTAATAAGTATCCTGATTCCTAGCAGTTCAGTCTTTGTTCTTTCTGGTACTCCTTAATGCTGCACGCGTATCAGAGAAACAACAAAATACCAATGTTATATTCTTTAGTTTGACCAGACTGCGGCTCTATTCCATGGATCTAACACTCAAGAGGAGCATGTTAATCATTACACCACATATGAGATAGGAAACAATTTTGTCTACAGACTGATGACGACAGACCCATAACATAATACCACCACAACAAAATATCTGTGGTCATAAAAATCACACTGAAAAAGGAGCAGGACTTCCTTTAGAACTTTCATTAAAGTAATCTATGGATTTGTGCCCAAAGTTGCTTAATTTGAAGTTAGTTAATACAGTCAATAAATATTGGTTACTGTAACGCAGAGCGCTACAAATGCCCCCAAACGAACAATACACAAGATATGATTTGATCTGAAGGATCATAATATAGCTCCCAAACCATGGATATCAATTCCCAACATCAAAATCTACTTGGAAACACAATTTCGCCCAAATCGGAGGATTTTTGTATTAGGTGGCCATTTTCTACCTTGGTTACCATGACAACGGCCGACATTTTGAATTTGTTCAACCCCCCAAATGCTGCAAGGACACCACAGTGGATATTCCTACAAAGTTTCATGAAGTTTGATGAAAGGAATCCAAAATGTATTTAAATCCCCCCTGTTTTGCTTACATGGCAATTGCGGCAAATTTGTCCAACTGATTCCATTTTTTTTTTACTTACTTCGTTCCACTATATGTGGATGTTGTTCCTGTCAAGTTTCATCAATTTCTGTTTAGCGAGTAACCTGCTATGATCATTTTTTGGGTTTGTTTCCCAATTTTTTATCATTTTGGCCGTTTCCATGGCAACGGCGGCCATTTTGAAAACAATCAACCATTAAAAGCACAACTTCACATGGCATATGATATTCCTACAAGGTTTCATAAAGTTTGATCAAGGTATGTCCTCGAATTCGAGCGGATAAAAATATGTGGAATAATAATAATAGTGAAAAAGAAACGTAGAATAGCAATACGTCACCAGACAAAAGTCGGGGTGGCGTAATAATAAGAATAATAATAGTGAAAAAGAAAAATAGAATAGCAATACGTCACCCGACAGCAGTCGGGGTGACGTAATATTCGGAAACGGAGCAAACACAATATGTCTCCCAAACTTTGTTTGGGAGACATAATAAAATGACAATATGATCAAGCACACATTAAGCTCATACATTAGCTTCCAGCCAGATTTGAACTGACATCTTTTTAACTTTATTGAAATGTACTACCTTGTACTATAGAAGCCATAATTATTGTAATGTTACACAAAGTACACATACAGATAAATAAAACATTTAAACAAGTACTTCAAAACATATTGTACAAAGGACTGTACTTAAAACATATTATTTACAGATGTACATGTATTCTAATCTTCAACATAGGATGGTTAAATGTTTAGGTTGTGTATTTATTGACACTGATTACATTTTGTATATCAGGTAATAATATTCATTAAAAAGTTGTTAATGTTTTCGTGATTCATGAATTTTTTTTTAGAACTACTGTTAGTAACGAATGGCCACTCTGCTTAAATACAGATGACACTCATTGTCTCGAACTCGGCTGACTCGAATTTCCGGTTGTGTCGAATTGTTATCGAAGTCCCGAACGTTGTGTATAAATATATGTAATTTGATTCCTGTTGAGTGGAATTCGGATGAGTCGAAATTTCGGTTGTCTCGAATAAAAGTTTTGGTCCCGTGATGTAGAAAGCCATATTATTTACATTCGTTAAGTCGAATTTACCTGGCAAAACATGTGTATTACCTTGGAATTAAAATCGAATCACAGGTGAAACATCCGTTCATTGGCTTTGACATTATCACCTTAGGCTATTTCACATGTTTATTTCACAATCTGTCAAATTAATGCATTTCTCTGACGTCACACTATTGTTCGAACAGTGGATTATTTTTTAAGAATCTACAGTTCATTCCTTTGTTCTTGAATATATGAACTTTAACCTTTTACTATTTTAGGCTTAAAAACGTGTTTTCCTTATTTTGGGACTTTCGTGTCTCGAACCACTGCTGGGCTTTTTAAAATCTAGTTTGACTTTCAAACTTCCATCTTACCACTAGGCTAAGTTGACCACATTAATCAACTCTATAATTAGTATATATAACTCTTGATAGTAAGCTTTGTTAAAACAATATCAACAATTTGCGTAAAACAGCAGTTGATCAATATATACAAGACACGATACAAAATATTTGAGTTCTGACACAATTTATGTTCAGAATTGACGGGTATTCTCACAATACAAGAACAACCAACAAACCGACCGCAACTTAACAAATCAGACAGACCACAGGTGAATATTTGGGACACTTGAAAGACCTTGAAATATCTAAATATAGACGATTCTATTCACTTGAAAGACCTTGAAATATCTAAATATAAACGAGAATCGAAAGCATGGATGCCGATACAATTGTGTTGTTTATTTTTTGTTAATTGTGGCTGATTTAGCTTTCTGAACATTAAAAAGGTAAAAATATAAAATGAAATCAATGTTGCAGATATAAATGTATTATGTGAGAGAATACACTCCAACTTGTAGATTCTTAAAAATAATCAACTCAACCCTCTCGTTGATTATTTTTAAGAATCTACAGTTGGAGTGTATTCTCCACTACTTAATTAGTAATTGGCTTGGTTTTATGACACAAGTTAGATGTGTACAATAAAACAAATATCGATTCATAACATTATAAGTGCGCTTAGGTCGGCATACATCAATGATTATGAAAAGTATACATCGGAAGCGGTTTATCTATTGTCGGAAATTAATTATAATTTCTCAATTTTGAGAGATTTGAAAAACAAATGTTACTCTTAATTAACAGTTGTAATAAAAGGGGATTTTTTTTTACACTTTATTGAATCATAAAAACACACAATTTGTTGTAAATATTGCACAAAGAAAAATACATTATGATGGGTGAAGTTTAATGACAACGCAACAGCTGAAAAACATAATTATACACACACAACAGATATATAGAAGTAATCAGTTGTTCCACAAGATTCAAAGAATTTAACAGAGAGAAAAAAACAGCAACAAAAACATCGAATACATTTGAAATCGTTCCGAGAATCGGGAAATGCGGTGCTGGTGTTAGCTCTTCAAAATTTCGCTCGAGTTGTCTCCCTTTTGTCATTAAAAAAAACTACACTTCCGGTTTTCGTAACTCCTCTTGAGTCGAACTACGGTTCACTCGAATGTGTTCCATGGTCCCATCTAATTCGAGATAACGAGAGTCAACTGTAGTCTTAAATGGTCAATATATTAGTTCAGTAACTATATTATATAAAGATACATAACAAAAACAACAACTATGTAATGGCTGATAAAATTACGAATACCCAGAAAACCGAAGATTGAGCACACAAACACAACTAACAAAAATCGGTACAGACATGACCTCGGATCCTCCATATGAGTCTGTAGTTCGAACTTCACTAATACCAACCACTTCATTGGCAAAAGAGCTGGGGGCAATTGTCCTTCCCACTTTGAATAGTTGAAAGGGGTGGCAAAATAGTCTTGCTGTGACGGAATAGAAGTTCCTCTATAAATATTAATTCCTAAGAAAATGTGTTATGTAATTAAAGTTCCAAAAATGTATTGTATGTAATACATGTTCCACTGACATAATAACAAATACCAGTACAATGGAAGATATATTACATGAAATAATTTCTTATTCGGAACTTTTATTATATAATACATGTTCTTAGATACAAATTATAAGGAACAAATAAGTTTAAAATGGAACAAATATTACATAAAATATTTTCCGATCCAGAAATAAATGTGTTAGGTACAAGTATTATATACTATTATTCTGATAGGTATAAGTAGTATATAATAGTTATTCTTGTATGTACAAATAGTATATTAAAGTAGCTTTTATTATATCATTTACCTATAATAAATGTACCTTTCAAAGGTGGAACAAATGTCATACAGCTGGAATAAATATTCCACAATACTTGTTCCATGGAATATTATATTCAATTTTGTTTTCCTTTTGGAACTAATATACGGTTACATTGCTTGCATCCCTTTTTGGCATTAAATTTAGGAAGAACAAAAAATGTTTTACAAACACTTTAGAATGGAAGAATATATTTTCCGGCTATATCCAAGGGAATAAGGATATTTGGACTACTAGGGTATGCTTTGAATGATAGTGACTGTTTTGATTGCTGCAGCTTTCAACATATACCAGAAAAATAAATGCAAGGAATACATTTTTGTAAATATTTCTTAATAAAAAATTAGGTACATTGTATACGAATTTGTTGACATTAATCGGGACATTTGAGCTAGCCGAGGCATTTTTATTCATGAAAGTTGTGTTTGAAGTAGAACCAATTTCTGCGTTACAGACCCGATTTTTGTTACAGTGGCGCCCAATGTGGGGCCCTCAATTCAGAAACGTGGGGCCCTCTCTTTTCTTGAATATAATATAATTTTCATAAACAAGGGGCTCCCCTGGTGAATTTACTTTTGTTATTGGTGATTGATTAACTTAAGTGGGATATTGTTATTGCATATTCTGAGTTTGAAGTGGTGATTTAACACTTTACTATTATGAATATGGAATATCTGAAACGCGAAATTACAGATGTAGAGAGAGAATTGGAGGAGAGTAGAATACAAATTTCAGAAAGTCTTGAACCAACAAGATTGTATCCCCAAATTAACAGAAAAACTGGGTATGGTACTGGTGTTTTACCTAAAAATGATTCAACACCCACGTTCTCCAATTTTAGAGACAAAAGAAAATCTACTTCATATAGTCCCAGTCCAACCCAGGGAAAAGTAGATAGGGATAAGGATTCACCTTATTGCTTGCCCTTCCCTAATAAAGCAGGCCCATCTAAACCTCCGACATTGGGTAGCAGGTTTGACAATCCTTCTCTTTGTGATACATATTCAATTACTGATCCATATCGTAATTGTTTTTAAATCGGTACGAAAGGAAACGCGAACCGGCGCTGTCCATCTCCGGTGAATCATCAATTTGGCGGTTTATCTAATTTAACAGGTTTACACGCGGTCGCGGATACTCGTGCCACAAATCACTGTCCTAATAAACCAATTTGTAATCCAATTCCCTTCGATGGTAAACAATTGGAGATACAAGATTGGATATGCAATTTTGAAAATTGTAAGTCTGTTAATCAATGGACTGATCAGGAGTGTATACAAATATTACCTGCTTATTCAAGGGTTCAAGCTTTACAGTTATATAATGATATGACTGATGTAGAAAAGGGGGGTTATACTATTTTGGTAAGAACCCTGGTCAAGAAATTTGACCCTATACTGGATCCGGGTGTGTTCGACGTATCTTCTAGAAATTCAGATTACCCTGTAACAAAACGACTTCCTGGGCGGTTCCTGGATTTTCTAATATATTAAAACAGTGGTCCCCGGTCTAGAATCATGTCTTGTCTGTCTTATACACGTCTTTTCATGATTGTATTTGTTATGTTTAATTGTTTTATTTGTGTATATGATTGTTTATTTTGACCACCATCACACCAATCACATTTGTTTTTATTATACATAATTGTAAACTCCACATCATACCATCTGAGGTGTATTCATTAAATGATTATCTGGTCAGGTTAATGTACTAGTATATACTATTTTTGATTTTTTTTTAAATTACCCCGTGAAAGTAATGTTTACTGATAAAGGTGTATATATCTATATGTTTTTATATATAGATATGTATAAGTATGTATATATGTATTATTTATAAATTGTCCTTTGGCGGTTTTGGACTCTGGTGTTGGCGTATCGTCTGGCCAAAATTGTCTGATGTCCATAGACTTGACCCCGGTTGCCTGCTATCCTTTTTGGTAAATAGTGAAAAGTTAATTATTTAGTTTTTATTTGTTTATTTCTATTTTTGATTGTTAATCTTGACCAAATTAATAATCGAGAATTATTTTTATTTTCTAAACATTGCAAAGATTGAAGGTTTCCATAAGATAGTTCGAAATTAAATCGTATTTTGTCTAACTTAGATAATAATAACTATTTTATAAGCAAATCATTCATTTGAACTTAAAAGTTTATTGGTTTTCGTCTTGTTTTTATTTGTTTATTTCATTTATTCCCGTGTTGTTTTGAGGTGAATTCCCGTTAGTCCACTATCAAAAAAAAATTATAATATTTAATTATTATTACTTAGAATTCCTTTGAAACATTCAATCCAATTTCAAGTTAGTAACCATTCCAAGTAATTAACTTAGTCATTAGGAGTCTGACACTTGTACGTGGTTTGCAACGTTGGAGTAGAGATTGGTGGATCGTGGTAAGCTCCATATACTATTGACTACTATCTTTGGTGTCCGTATTCCATGGCATGAATACATGTAACTGCGTCCTCAATTCTCCGGATGACTACCTAAATTGATGACTGTACTTTATAAGAGGACCGTCCACAAGTATATTCATATTCATATTGGATAATCACCGTCTTCAATTATACAGTGTTCATATATTAGGTGTGGATTAATGACTGTATCTATTAATTGGAACATTCTGGTATTATAATATTATGGAGAATAAACAATAGAACATTGTGTTATCGAATAGGAGATATAATTATATACACTGTATGTGGAGTGAAGCATACCATCCTATACTCTTATTCACGATGCCGTCTTTGAAATGCATCAGGTATATCACTACGTACGTTAGAACTATATTAAACCTGTAGATATCAGGACTAATTTGGTATACAAGTACCTGCGGTGTTCCTGGAAGAAAATGACACGCAATAAATAAAACTTAGTATGCCTACAATATAGGGTGAAAATATGAATATAGTGGAAAATGGATACATGGAATGACTTTTACTATATGATTCCAATGGGATAAACGATAGTACTCGTATCTGTAGATTGATGTCTCCTTCCGAATTCCGATTGTGATGGAAACTAATAGTTATGGAGATGCGTCTGGATTCAAGTGTCAGGATATATAAATATTTTTGAGACTTTCATACCTTATTCAAAATATTTTATTTATGCAAAATATATGTTATTATACTTGTACTTCCATATGGAAAATCGTCCGGATTAACATTCGTACTTAATTTATTTTCAGATAAACCAGGTACAAGATGAATCCCACAGTTATGATTATAGGTCATAGTTACATTCGTCGTCTCATGCAATTTTGTAAACAAAATAACCTACAGGTAAAGTTTAATATTCCATGGATCAATGGAATTATGTTTGGTATAGGTGGTGCACGGTAGGAAAATATTCAACAGGGAGATGATAATAGGTTGATTGAAATAAATTTCCCAGAGGTAGTATTATTACAAATTGGAGGAAATGATTTTGATAGTAACTTGTTTAATTATAAGCGGTTTATTGTTCGACTGGAAACAATCCTCAGAGACTTGATGGACAAGGGGGTAAAGCAAATTGTATTAATGAAATTGTTTCATAGAGACCGATGTAGGGTTTCCCCTGCTACCTACAGAGCTCGTAGGGCTTTGTTAAATGTAGCTTTTAAATTGTTGACTAAAAAGGCAGAATTTCAGCAACATGTTATTGTCTGGAATCTTAAGAGATGTATGCTCAGAAAATATTTGGAATCAGATAGAATTCATCTTTCTCAAAATAGGATGAAATCTTATTTTTATGATTTGAAGAGAGCTGCTTTACGTGCATTAAAGCGGCTATAAAAAAATACATTTTTGTGGTGTGATTGGTGGGTTATATGTGATTGGTGGGTCATATATATTTTTGTACATGTGGAGTATATCTTTTTTATTGGGGCCCGGGTGGCTCAATGAGCTAGGTTGCTGGATCTAACAACTCATACAAGCCTATCACCAATACGGCGTGGGTTCGCGCCCGGCTTTGTAAATAACAAAAAAGGGTGCACTCGACTCGCAACCGCAAGTGATAAATTGTACCAGTTGCTTACCCATGGTCGGTGGTTCTCTCCGGGTACTCCGGCTTCCTCCACCACTAAAACTGGTCGCCATGATATAGCTGATATATTGTTGAAAGTGGCGTTAAACACCAAAAATCAAATCAAATCAAATCATCTTTTTTATTATTATTATTGTTATTATTATGGTTTTATTATGTTTGTTTTTCAAGGGAAGAATGTTTATCGATTTAAAAGAATGAAAATATAATTGTATTTCTGTCCGTTAATTTAATATTAAGAGTAGTAATACATTTAAGATTAAAATTGTCCAGATATGAGGACATATCTTTTTGGTAAGGCGGGGGAAGTGTAGCGGTAATGGGGTCAGCTCTTTACGATTTACGCTGTTTCTTTACTTTTTTAATCTTGCCCTACTTGGCCTCTTGATATGCGAGACGTTACATTTAACACAACCCGTCGAGAACCCCTAGTATATTCCGAAATATTTATTTAGCCATGTCAACCAATCAAATAAAGGGGATTTCCTTAGTTCAATAATTTAAATGGGTAAGCCTAGAGAGATCGGAATATTTCGCGCCCACCCGACTAGCTCGTGCTAGTCGGCTAAAATAATATTCTTTCTCACTTTTGAGAGCAGTTCCTGTTTTTGCCGGTGTGATATTTCCTTGTCTTGTACCCCCCGGTACAAGACAGCTCACACGCGACTTTTCCCGGTAAAATCTTTACTTCGCTTCAGCAATTTCAATCAAGATTTGAATTACTTTCATTAAAACCACGATTCTATTACATAAGTCTTTTTAAATTAATGTATGTATACTATTCTGCTAGCTAATAATTTAACTATCGTGCACCTTTCATGTTTCACGGTGTAGACACAATGTTTGTTTACTTTGAGTAGATAATAGAGTGCTCTCCCTTGTTAGTAACTAACTTTACCTCCATTTGACCAAATTCAAATATTTGTTCATAGCCACAGGTGTAGTGTTGAGTTACATTTATCATATATTTATTAAATACATTGTATTTTATTATGAAATACATTTAAAATACTGCCAAGACACGAATGCATATGAATAAATTGAATATTTACTTCAACAATGGAAACAAAATTTGCGGGAAAATGCTCGATCTGGAATGTAAACAAAACAATTAGGTAACAGCTGATAAAAGTGAGAAATAAAATCAAACACCGGTAAAAAGTGCAAGACATGGAAATCTCCGACACCCACGGGTGTCGGAGATTTCCCTGTCTTGCACTTTTGCCGGTGTTAGATTCTATATTTCTAGACTGGGGAACTGAAAGTGAAACGTCTGTGGCAGGAGTTCAGAAACATTTTTCTTCATGGTTTATAATTTCGTGTAATTTTTTGGTTAAAAATCAGTCGGAGATGGACGACGCGCGGTTCGGTAATTGAATTCGTTAAATTTAATTTAAACTTAAAATCGTGAATGTTCTAGAAACAGAGGCTGAATATGGTTGTATGATAACACATGCATACATCTTCCCTTGAAAACGAGAGTCAATATTATTACGAATCCAGTCAATCCATGTTTTGATTAATTGAGAAATTATCTTGATTATTTGTTAAAAAAAGATTTGTAGTCATCATAATCTTCTTTGTTATCGGTGATATGTCGATGTAAATTTCACTTGTGACATGTTTGAAATGTACATCTAAGTATCTGAAAGTTTGGGGTTAACTGGTTCCCATTTTTATTCGTTTATGATATGCGAGATTTGGGTACATTTAATCCGGGGAAAATATGAATGAAAAATAAACACGGAAAATGAGTGAATAGTTCACGACATATAGGTGGTATAGTTTTCCAGAAATTTACGTATAAAGAAACGCGTGATTTGGGAAAATTTATATCTAGAGGTTAACAGAGGTCAAATTGTGTACTATTAGAATTTAGGTTGTGTAATTTCAATATTAGTCCTTATAGTCGGGAATATTATGAGATTTCAATCTTGAGGGGTGATATAAATNCCCAGAGACCAGATAATGATCATTTACGTCCAATTAGTGATCATATTCCTAGTTTGAGAAATTGGGTCATAAGTCGACATCCGTGGTTAGTTTTATAGTTGAGATACGTTCAGACACAAAGAAGAAACTGATTAAGGATCAATTAAATGTTGGGATAAACAAGATACATACTGCCATATTTTAACTGTTGATTTGTAGTTGTGATTTTTGCGTAACAAAATATAATAAATGTAGAAGTATTGATTAATAGTTCCGGAATACAAATACTGTTATTTACTTCTGTTATAGATGAACATACAGGTGATATTCGGTACCCTTGTTTCCCTACATAAATAAATTAGATTGGCGATCGTTCGATTTACGATGATACCCGGAACTCTGGTTTCCTCACAGAACTAAATGTGCTTGTTAATCAGAGGATACCCTCTGATATCCAATATACTAGTGGAACTCCTCCATCCAATAGGGTTATTCAAGAGTGACTTAGTGGGTTCAACTCTTATACACCAAACAAGGACATTTGAAGCGATTAGTCCTAGTCGCATAGCTGACTTAGTCTTGGAATAAATCCCAAGGATACTCTTTACCTCCTTTGGTGAAATTTACAAGTGGCGAGAAGATGCCCTGAACGTGTACATTCAGTCCAGTCATACCTTGTCACCAAATCACGATAAACTGGTTGACATAGAAACTGAGTAGGGACCCTTATTCTTGTGATTTATATCGGATACATGTAGTGTCCACAAGTCCTGGAGCGAAAGCACAGGCCGAACCCTGTTATACGAATGTGTTGACATTAATCGGAACATTTGAGCTAGCCGAGGCATTTTTATTCATGAAACTTGTGGTTACAGACCCGATTTTGTTACAGTATAAATGACTCTTGATAGTAAGTTTTGTTAAAAATATATCAACAATTTGTTTAAAAAAAGCAATTGACCATTATATTCAAGTCACGATACAAGTATTTCAGATCTGGCATAATTTATGTTCAGAACTGACGAGTATGTGAACTTTTAAAATGTATTCACGCAATAAAAAACAACTAACGAACCGACCGCAAGTGATAACAAATCAGAAAGCCCAAAGGTGTACATTTGGGCACTTGGAAGACCTTGAAATTGCAAAACATAAACGAATATTTTCACTTGAAAGACTTTGACATATCTAAATATAAACGAGAATCGAAAGCACAAATGCCGATACAATTGTGTTGTTTATTTTTTGTTAATTATGGTTTATTTAACTTTCTGAACCTTAAAAAGGTGTAACTATACAAGTCTCGTTGATTATTTTTAAGAATCTACCTTTGGAGTGTATTCTCCATTACTAATCACCGGATTCACATACCTGTACTGCATGCATTCCCTTTGTATCCACGTTGACATCCACCATGAGGACATGTACCATTTATTGGATCACAAGGTTGTCTGACACAGTGACAATTACTAGAACAGTTATTTCCAAATGTTCCCGGATCCACATTCTACAAACATCAAGGGTAATTTTGTACATAGTTTGTATCATATGCATCATCATTAAGGTAACTTAAGATGGCAAAGACAATCTGACATTGGTGATATACATTGCTTAGAAACTTTGTTCCTGATTGATGCACTACTAAAGAATTAATATGTTTTCCGTCAAATCTGTCCGCTTTATAAATTGTCATCGTGTCAGTTGTCTGTTATTTATAAAAAAAAATATTTGTATACCTTTATCACATTTCGGCTCTCCATACTGCCATTCAGGTTTACATCCAGTTGTATCTGTACAGACACCATTTATCAAAGGAATCAGATAAACACCAGTCACATGACATATTACAATTACAATTGCTCCAAAATACATTTATATAATTTGAGAGTCGAATCGTTTGGCCTTCAACGTACTTGACGCTGTGTGTACCATAAGCGCGTTATCCACAACAAATTAGATATCTATATTAATTTATTAATAACGCAGTCTTACATACTTCATCGAATCACTAACAACTATTTTGAATAGGTGTGTCAGTAGTGTTACATTATTTACATTATTCCCTATTTTAACATTACGTCCTTCATTGGCTATAAAAATAATACAATGACAAAACTCACGATATATGTTAATCCACACATGCGTATTGACGAACAATTTATAAACGCCATTCCTTAATGAATGCATGTATTCATACAGTAACGCGGTGCATACAAAGATAAAAAAAAAACGTAATGTTTTTACCTATATTTTTTCCTTAATAAATACTTAAGACAAACATATATCGACTTTTGAAATATAACGTCTTCCGGTGACGTAGTTTACAAGGAACGCTGGTAACATTAACGGAAGCTGGTTACTGACTTATTTTACGATTGTGTTAGTATTTTACTTGCTAAATTCAAAACGCCTTCAAATTGGAAAATATCAGTAACTTCATTACATCAGTAGTTATACATAAAATAAAGAAAAAAACAACTGTAAAGATAAAGGTTAGTGGATTTTGTTATGAAATGTATTTCCATTACTCACTTCCACTTCAAAAAATAAGTTAGATTGTTCCAACTAGAATCTAAATAATTCATGGAAGTTATAGTTTGCATCGCTATCGCTCGGGGGAAAAAATACGAAAATAAAGTTAACCATGTATACGAATACGAATACGAATACGAATTATGGCTTCCTTGAATTATTTCTTAATTAGAGTAAGGGTACAACTTAAATAATTATCGATCAATATTAATTATAACGTTGACTACAAATTGGCTATCCCAATTTGTATGAAAATAATTACAAATGGATTAATTAAGTTTCAATGCTACTGTTGATGTATTTGTTGCAACACAATTCAACAGATACACATTATTTAGAACGTGTAGGTGTTATATTGGTTGAAAATGATAGAGAAACTGGAGACTAAATTCGGCAAAGATACTATTAGTAGGTAGTTGATATTAAGCATGTAGGTATTAAAACTATTCATCCGTATCACATATCTGTACTACATGTATTACATTTATATCCACGTTGAAATCCACCAACAGGACATGTACCGTGCGTATGATTACACGGTTGGTTAACACAGGGGTAAGTACTAGAACAGTTATAACCAAATGTTCCCGATCCACATACTACAAAGATCAATGATTATGTTATGGATGATCTAGATATCGACTGTCAATGGTAATGCAAATTGACTAGGAAATAACATATAATTATAGTATGTTGATAACATACATGCCAGGATCTGACAATATCAAAGTGTGTCGTCCGTGGACACACTCCAATGTTCGATATATTAACCTAGTCTATAACTGCAAGTATTGACCGATATCAAAAGGTTATAATTGTGGTAGTTTTAATTTAGTATTGATATTATTTCTATATAACTTTTTTTGTTTAACATATTGAGCTAAAAAAAACCACACCTTCACAAATTTTCAATATCAACCAACATGCTTAAATCAACAACAGCTTTGATATTCGTCAATGCTTATTAAAGCTTTTTACATTTGATTGTTTCAGACTGCACATTTTTTGTATGCCATTTTCTATTTTGTATTGACGTCATAATGCCTTGGTGTGACGACTTTCGATGGAAAAAATAAGGTTGAATGTCGTTAGTGACATTTGAAATAGTGTCCAATAAAACTTGCTCTATTGAAGAGCCAAATTTCCCGTTACATAAATTTAGTTTTATATTCTAAATATTAAATTCATTTACTGCATGACAATAAACATAATTTTGCTTGCCAAAAAAATATAGAACGCCTAACTGTACTTTTGTGAATGTTGGTCAAACCAATTCCAAATTTCACATTAAACCTTTTCGTATAGGC
Source organism: Gigantidas platifrons (assembly GCA_002080005.1). Taxonomy (NCBI): domain Eukaryota; kingdom Metazoa; phylum Mollusca; class Bivalvia; order Mytilida; family Modiolidae; genus Gigantidas; species Gigantidas platifrons. The sequence continues at coordinate 343,702 of MJUT01016914.1, forward strand.
CTACTTGACTTCATATACATATACACGAACTGCTGGTTCCAAGGTTTACTTAAATGCACAACAATTGGAAGTATTCCTCAGTTGCCTATTGACTACCCAGGAGGAAACTTTAAAACACACCCATACCACCAATCTCTTGCCTAATTAGAACATATTTGTGCTGTTTTCATTTATACTTTCAAGCGATGTTTTCATCGAGATTCTAAAATTCATTATAGTTTAATCGTATATTGTCATAGTAATACAACTATGCTTACAGTGTCATCAAAAAGGAATGTGGTATGCTGAGTTATTTCAATATCGTGAATGTTCAAATACTCGCGTGAATTCAATTCAAATCTATGGAATGCCCAGCAATATATCGTGAAGGAGGAATGGCGGGAATAATCGTCAATTTAATATGCTGTTGTGGATTACCCAGCAGCCGTTAAGTGATAATTGCCTGGATTTTCCTTTCAGTTCTAATCGTCAACACGTTATGATTGTTGACATATTTGTTTTGTTTATATATTTACTTTTTAATTGATATGACCAAAATTCAAAAAATACAAAAAACAGTCAAAAGGAATTCAGATATGTTGTTTTCATGCAAGTTTATACATGTGTTGCATTATAGTTTATACATTTGATATTGCACTTGATTTACACATATTCAACCAAAGATGGTTCATTTAAATTTGTGCGCAATTAACATTTAAATAATGGTTGCAGTTGATTATGCATATCTTATGCACACACTTCCATATGAAGTTGCATACACATGTTTCATTATTATGGATATATAATTAAAACAACACATTCGCTATTGATTGTGACTGTCTTATAATTCACATACAATAAATGGAAATAATCAAACAATACGAAGACTCTTTATAATGTTATGTTTAGCAATACCGATATCATATCGCTTTATAGACAAGAACAAATGACAATACATTGACAAATCAGAGACCTAACATAATAATTTATATTTATTAAGCATTTCATATACGGGGATTCGTGGCCATGATCTCATTGCAATTGGATTTACAACTACCCCTGTAATCAGTGCATGCCAAATCTCGCGCAATGCGAGATGTACTCGATACAACATCATGTGATAAAATTCGTCAATGACTTGCACCAGGTCAGTGGTTTTCTTCATGTACTCCGGTTTCCTCTACCAACAAAACTGACTTCTTAAATATTGTTGAAAGTGCCGAGAAACACCATAAATCTAATCATCAAATATCGTGGGTGATCGTAAAGAAAGCGGATATTGGTGAGTTGTATTGCTTGAAACGTTCTTAACTAATAAAGGACTGAAGAAATAGCAATTATGCCCAATTATGTATCTTGATAAACATTGTCGATACTCTTTGAACATATCTTTAAGAGTGACAAACTACTTTGCTATGTATGACAACTAATTGTGATATTGTTATCATACCGATGTCACACTTCCGCTGCCCAAGCTGACCACACTGCCATCCAAGTTTACATCCAGATTGATCAAAACAGTAGCCATGTACCCTTTCACTGGAATCAGATAAGCAACCATCACATGATTGATTACCATTGTAACCATAGTCACCATGACTGCATTCCACGTATCCTATCTTTTCTGGAAGAAATCAATGTCTTTTTTGAAAAATACTCTATCACATGCGTACTGATGAAAGATGGGTTTTGCAATTATATTTTGATTTTGATGTTCAAATCAGTTGAGATAAGTAATACATTTATATTGAGTAAGTAGATTTTCAAATTAATCATAATGTGTATTTTTTTTCTTTTTCATTTTATTACCTGTACTTTATTGCCTTTATATCCACGTTCACATCCACCAACAGGACATGTGCCGTGTCAGGGTAACATTGTTGGTTGACACAATGGCAATTTCTAGAACAATTATTACCAAATGTTCCGATGCGCATGCTACACAAATCAATGTTAATTTGTTTATATTGACTAGAGAATAGAATACAGCTATCGAGTGGTTCAAGTGCGATAGCTATTTTATTTGACCCGATCTCCTAACTTTTGCTAGAACTAGAACATGGCGGTGATGCAAAGGATAGGAGTTGTTGGTGCTCTATTAAAACATTGACTTCATTGTTTGTCTTGTTGCAGTGTAACAATATTAGAGCCGTTGGTTCCTCTCTCTACAACACTTCAAACAAACGACTTTGATCTAATTCAAGCTGACGTTGGGAGTAAAACCGTAATGGACCTGCTTCATGGAAAGAGACGAGGAAATTGAGTGGGACGACCTATTTGATCGAGCAGTTGAATTAGCAAACCAAACAACCTATTCGAAACCTTACATGCAACAAATACAGATCTATACATGTCTACTCATACTGTATTGCATGCCAGTAACAACAGCTAGTGCATAGAAGCCCCCAGACTCCTTGCCGAAAATTAGCTTCCATATCATTCCGACCCTAGCTACGACACTGATTTCCATGGAAAACCCGAATAAGACATGTTTCATGCGTAGTATTCGCTAACATCATACACCCATGGCAAGTTGGGCATACGTTTGACATCACTACTATGACCATAATTTTTATTTTATTTTATTTGAATCCTGTTTGATCTAAGGAATGTTGTTTTTGTCTACATTTGTACGAGTTGAAATTAAGCACAAATATACAACATGTACGTGTAAACAGAAATCATTATATATATTGTTTTCTTAATAACAAGTTGTATACAAATGTTCATTGTTAGAAAAATGTAGGTAGGGAGTGAAACCTGATCGATATACATCTACAACGAGCATAATTATGTCCTATATAATACATGATACCTTTAGCCATCTCTTTTGTTCGAATATTCAGGATCGCCAAGTCTTTAGTAAATGTGTTCCATGGTATTTAACCAGTCACTCGTAAAAAGACTTCCTGATTATGGTTGACTCTTTTAACATATTGTGTATATTCAAATAATGTTATAAATATACATTGTTGTAGGTATATTTTGTATGCTATAAACAGTGAATGCATGCATATATTACATAAAATAGGTAAGTAGACGAACATCATGTTTTGCATATTTATGCATGGTTAATAAAACGTAGATATCAAACTTAATGCGCATGACGTGTTTCTGGAATAACCTACAGCAGGTACGTTCAAAAGCGAAAGATTGGTTAAACAAATAATTGCTTGTTTGTTTGATGTTGTTTAACACTACCTTCAAATATAGTTCATTGTATCGTGGGGGTCTGTTTTATTGGTGGAGTAAACCTGAGTACCCGGACAAAACCACCGAAATGTCGCAAGTCACTGACAAACTTAATCACATACTGTTGTACACCTCGCTTGATCGAGATTCGAACTGGTGGTGATATGTATTGATTGCATAGGAGTGTTGGGAGGAATACAACAAAAGGTCTAAACAGGATTAGACAAAATCAGATACGGTCACCTATGACCGAGGGGAGGAGAACCTTAGCTTTGATAACACTTACATAAGTTAGGAACTGTAAATTTCAATAATTAATTTATCTAATTAACCAAGTCTGTGAAGATTTAAAATAAAAGTTTCCCCGACCAATAAAGCTGAACGCCATGATATAATTGGATTATTGTTGAAAGTAGAGTTATACACCTATTCCACACTGACATACATCTTCTAAATTGCTATGTTGTTTTGAATTCATACAATAAACTATGTACTTTACGCACATACTTTATAATAAATCTTCACTGAATGAAATGTATCTGTACCTCAATGTGATATACATGTCTTAGATTTGCCGTTTTCCCAGTTGTCCGGTTGTTGACTGATTAATTTTTGTTGAATATGTCAGTAGTGTTGCTACGCCTAATTGTGATTGTTCTGTATTGATTAAATAGGTTACTATATATGTACTAATATGTTGAACTTGATGGCTATTTTTGTATTTCATTTGCATGTTATTTGATCAAATGTCCTCCCTGTACGTTATTATCTTTTCAAGAACTAATCGCATTCATTATAGAAAAGTGGATCTCGTGTCTTGTTGAATGATTTTGTTTTAATCCAGCTTTTCTGTTTGATTGCTTTATGAAATAAATAATGTCTGCAATCTCATTTTTTTTTCATTTTTGCATGTGATAAAGTTTGTCAGTGACTTGCGGTAGGTCGGTGGTTTTCCTCGGGTCCTTCGGGTTCCACCACCGCCACGATTTTACTGAAATTTTGTTGAAAGTGGCGTTAATCTACCATAAATCATCATAAACCACCAACCATCAATTTTGCAGTGAACAATTAGTTTGTACGATATATAAATAAGTGTTGTACGTTGTGCTTAGTATTTAAAAACAATCATTTAAATAGCGTTTTTTGTCTTTGGAATGATTGGTACAAGGGCATCACAGGTAGTGTTGAAGCGGATGTCCTCTATCAGTTTTGATTTTCGAGTTAATATCCATTGTAGTGAAGGTATGGTAGGATGTAAAGCAAATTCAAGGCGACATGTTACCTTTATCACAATATATCGGTATGTAAGTACATTTGTGCGAACACGTTTATAACTCGTGCACACAAGTTACTCGTTCGAACCAATACATCAATATTACACTCAAGCTAATAACTCTTGAGCACAAGTTGCAATACACAAGTTGCAGTTCAAACAAGCTTACAACTCGCGTACACCAGGTAGTAACTTAACTTGGTCACACAAGTTCAGCGTATGTTTCTATGTGACACTTAACTGGTTCGTATTTCTAGATGAATGTTTATTTCATTATACAGGTAGTCAATAGAAAAAGAATGAGAGTCGTCGTTGTAATGATATCACTGTTTTCTGGTGTCATATCGCAAAGTAAGTATGTATTACAGTGAATAACACGTTAGAAGAGTTTGAAGATACACAGCCACAATATATCTGAGATATGGCGATGAACATCATAACCCTAAGGACAGACAATACGTTTGCCAACAGAAAAAGGAAAAAAGAACAAACAACGATCTACAAAACAAACAACTAAAAACTAAAGATCGAGTAAAGTGAACCACACTAAAAGCTGGGATTAAACTCAAATGCTCCGGAATGGTTAACATTTCCTTCTCCAATGGTGGTACCCGTAGTGTTAGTCTAGTAGCAAACCCCGTGATAAGTCAAGAATGAGTAAAGGACCGGAAAGTGCTTACGACAAGTGGGATATATTCGGTGTCATTTGTGACCAAGATCTTCTGTAACGGTTATCCAAGTCATGGTGGCGACCCTAAAACGTTCGAAGTGATGAATTCAAATTAACCAATAGTAACCCGTCGTTCAGTAGCTTCATTGTTAGCAGCAACCCTCTTTCAAGGAAATCCTGATAAAAACCACAAGTGCTGGAATATCGGATCAATTCACAATGTGAAAATTGAAATCATCTCTTTTGGCGTAAAGTTTTGTTCTTAGCTCACTGTCAATTTCAAGGTGTATGTAAAGGTGTGAAGAAGACCCATCTGTATATGTGGCATTCTTTATTTCAAGCTCAATGGGATAGAAGCGATCAACGAAATCACAAAACCTATAATTATTTAGTGACAGGATATCATATATATAGGAGGGCCTGACATTTCAGGATCGGACTAGCTTCTTTACAATTTTCTTGATAAGCCCCTGAGTGAAATATGCCTCCTACGAATAAAAAAACAAGTCGGCGAGAAGAGGAGCACAGTTTGTGCCCAAATGTTTACCGACTGGCTGTTGACAAACATGTCCATCAAACATAACAAACATGTTGTCAATCAAAACCTCGAGCATTTTGATGATATCAGAATAAGAAAACTTTTTGGTAGAATAAAACTAAGATTTGTCCCTTCCTAGCATAATATATTTGTATATTTTTAAAGAAACACATTTGCGCCAACTCCCTTAATCTGTCTTTCAGTTTTGAGTGGGAAATAGTTGTGTAGAGGGTAGATAAGTGAAATGTTGTAATGCTAGTGCAGAATGAGAAGGACCTTGATTGTATATACTATTAACATATCTTTAGAGTTCTTAAGCATCCACATCTGATTCACATCACCCCTTGCGTACCTAGTGTTAGAATAACTCTGAAGCCCGTGTTGACCGCCGATAGTATGTTATTAATTTGGAAAGATATTTCGTGGAGCATTTGACAGATATAGCAATATAACGCTGTTTGTATGGACACTTGTATAATGTATGAATCGAGTAGAGTGTCTGTAGATCCCGTTCTTCATCTTTGATTGAAATTCCAAAGGAACACACAACAGCCCTATGATTGTCCAGGATTTCCTCTTTGGTATGTGTCGTCGGGGTATATTGCAACACTACTATCTGTTTCATGGTATATCCTCATTGGAATAATTGCCTAAGTGATCCGTTTACTAGTTCATATGATGTTCCCACACTTGCAGTGTGTCGAACATGTATACTTAGAATGGTCTTAGGATACCAAAGGTATAATGAGAAGAAGCCATTAATCGAAGAAGGACAGGCAATACAAATGGACTAAAGATAAGCGACAGTAGCACACATATTGAGCTACACAACATTACACAGAAAACTTAAGTTTAAGCAACACAACAGCCACTACAAAAGGAGGGGCGCTTGGGAAAACACAAGTGTTCCGGAAGGGTTAGCAGTTCCTGTAACACTAGTGGCACCTGTCGTATTACTGTTAAACGACGCGATTATCATATGATATGCACATCGTGTTGATCACTAGGATACGTTTTTAAAAACAAGCAACAGTAATAAAACATGAAACCAATTACACAACACATGGAAGTAAATACAGATCGAACAATACGGAAATAACCACATTTATTCTGCAATTGGGTTATTTTTTGTCAAAATAAATGGATTTAAATAAACTTTTGCTTTATTATGACAGTGCCATAAAACAAACACTTTTCACATTAGCCTAATAAAGCTATTAAGCCACACCCCTGTCATAATAGCACTTTTCACATTAGCCTAAGAAATATATTAAGCCACACCACTGTCGTAACAACACTTTTCACATTAGCCTAATAAAGCTATTAAGCCACGCCCCTTACCGGAACTATTATTGAGGCATCAATGGGGTTGCCGTTATCTGTTTATTATTATTCAATTAAATGACATGTTCTTTGTAAATTGTATTGCAGGATAATTACAATATTGGTGAATTGACATTAAATATATAATTGATGTGGCTCGGCACGAAACGAACGGAAAGACTCGCTAAAGCTGGTATCTTCCCACTTTCTAAGTCTCGCCACATAATATCTATATTTGCCGTCAATATACCAATATTGTATTTGAATACATGCAATGTTGAAAAGGTGAACAACACGAAAACCACTTTGACTAATTGATTAATATTATCATTGGTCTAAATACTTTTACCTGTATGAAACTGCATCTATAATATTTTGTCCAAAACTTCATGCAACAGATAACTGATACCTCGTTAATATGACTTCAAGCTACCATATTTATAATATACATACCTTTCCCGCTTAAGCTTATTTTGAATACATTTTTCATATATACATCTTTTTTGAATATCTCTCACTGACACATAGCATTTTGTATTTTGTGTTTGTGTACCACGAAAATAAGCTTTGTCTATCATTGATGGTTGTGTTTATTGTCATAATCATCGGTGGTTTGCATGCTGACTTCGAGTGTGCTAGATCGTGGGTGGTTCAAACGAAAGAGAAACAAACGTGTATTTGTTGTTTCTCTGCTAAACACACAGTATTACGGTTAGGATTTTGTCACTTTCAACAATATTTAAGTTATATCGTGACTGTCAGTTTTATTTGTGGTGAAAACTGGAGTACCCTTAGAAAACCATCGACCTGTCACCAGACACTGACAAACTTTATCACAATATGTTGTATCGAGTACATATCACAAACGTTAGTTGAAGCAAAGACTGGAAGGTTTGAAATAAGAATATTGAGTTCATCTGGAGCAACATGTCTTACCGCGGAGTGTTGCTTCAGTGAGCCACAACTGTTAAAAACCAAATCCAAGCTTGTTACGTGTAATCTTGCACAAAACGAACTTCATCTGCATGTTTGAGGAATTTCATTTCATTTCATTTTATTAATAATCCATAGAACCATTTATGAAATAAATCAATGCAGCCAGAATGTGTTGTGAGCTTTAACATGTATTGGCGGATATTAGTATTGTATCCCGAGCCAGATGCGAGGGATACAATTTACTAATATCCACCAATCTATGTTAAAGCTTAAAACACATCCTGGATTCCATGATTTATTTCGATTCTGATATGTCTAAGAATACGAATACGGTAGTATACTTTCATTGGAAGGCGGTAATATATATTTACGTTTGCGGAAAATGTCGCACACAATTTATGCTGCCAATGGAAAAGTCGGTCACATTCACCGGCACGTGTGCTAATGAGATTATACCGAAAGGATAACTCGCTCGTGTGTTAACAAAGCGAAAGAATGTGGTCATGTTAGAATAATAAATATACGATTAAACTCTAATATTGTTTAAATCATTTATTTGTTTTATAGGAAGTTTTGCCATTTATATGTCAGGAGTGATCAATCGTTATAGGAAAACTATGTTTCTGATGTTTTCTTAAAAAAAAGATATATTTATCATGAATTTTGTTATGTTGATAGAAAACTTGGCATCAAACGGAACTGCATCCCAGAGTACAACTTTTCTCCATCATAATACAAATTTCACAGCAGATTTAGCCATTAATGGTGGATCTACCGATTCCTTTGTTAATCAGGGATGTTCTATAACAGGGTATGAGCCTTTCCAACGTTTTGCGTGGTGGATGTTGACGTTTCCTGTTGATACAGTATATGTCACAAATGTTAATATTTATTACCGGTCCAACAGTAAGTTTTCGTAATTATTGGAATATCAACTAAGTTATTTTTCCTTAATGACCTATGAGGGTTTAACAAAAAAGTTATGTGTCATAATGTATTGCATTGAATTATTCTTTAAATAAAGTAACTGTAGAGAAATTTATAATGGGCGGTACTAGGATAATTAATTCGAACGGTGCGTTGATGTATTATGTGGTGTATGGCCTGATCCGGTTTCAGTGTTACTTTACAATAGTCAGTTGTAAAACCGTATGCATGCAAATAATTAAAAAAGAAATTGGTAATATTGTATTATTTATTATTTTTTTAAATAATGTTTTGCAGCCCCTCAAAATTTGGCTGGATATTCTTTATACATCAGTAACTCAAGTACACCAAAGACTGGTCATCTCTGTTATCACCACACAGGACAAAATGTACCATCCCCATATCAGAATGTCAATTGTAATCACTTCGGAAAAAATGTGATTTTCTATAATGAACGGAATACAACCAATAACCCTCTTGGAGAAAATAATTATGCTATTGTGGAATTATGTTATGTAGAAGTGAATGGTAAGTACATCTTAAGTAAGTTTTTTCTGCTTCTAAATGTGACACGTAAATCGCAAATGACTGTACAAACATCAAGTGAACATATATAAGTGAATCAATGGTGTGAGTTGAAATCCCGTCGAGGGAAGAACAAAAATTTGACAGCTCAAATATCTAATTATAACACTGTTTGGTTTAATTGTCAGACGTATATACTATTTAGTATTAACCTTATATCACAAGTAACATTGAGACCCAGTGGAACATATATATTGTATGGTTGTCACCTGCTTAGATGTTTGTATAATATTCTTTATTTCCCGTGACTGTATAATGAATTCGTCATTATCCTATACAATATATAACAAAATGCTGAGTTAGATTGCTGTCAAATTATAATATTAAGTATATATATACCATCTACACACGCTTATACACATGTCTTACGTCTTTCCCTGAATTAAATCCTTACGAGACAAGGTAACACTACGACTATTGAAGCTCGTTTTTTTAAGGTGTGGATGTAGTTGAGTGGTCTAGGTCGCTGGACGTAAGGCTAAGCGAATGGTGCTGCAGTGCATCAACGGTGTGATTTCAAATCCCATCGAGGGAAGAACAAACATTTTGCAGCTTCAAAATCTAATTCTAATACTGTTTGGTTTAATTTTCAGACGTATATATTTAGTATTAACTTAGTATCTTTAGTAACTTTAAGATCCAGTGGGACAGATATATTGTATGGTTGTCACTTGCTTAGACATTTGTATAATATACTTTATTTTTCGTGACTGTATAATGAATTCCTTAATTATCCTATACAATATATAACAAAATGCTGAGTTAGATTGCTGTCAAATTATAATATTAAGTATTTATATACCATCTACGCACGCTTATACACATGTCCTACGTCTATCCCTAGATTAAATCCTTACGAGACAAGGTAACACTACGACTATTGAAGCTCTTTTTTAAGGAGTGGATGTAGTCGAGTCGTCTAGGTCGCTGGACGTAAGGCTAAGCGAATGTTGTTGCAGTGTATCAATGGCGTGAGTTCAAATACTGTCGAGGGAAGAACAAAAATTTGACAGCTTCAAAATCGAATTCTAACACTGTTTGATTTAATTTGCAGACGTATATATATATAAACGTCTAAAATGGTTTGTAAAACAACACCAAGTGCACAATACAAGGTGATAGAGAATTAAACATTTCGTTGAATGACAAAATGCTCGTCCCACCGAGGGACTGTTTCAATGTCTAATTAAATAAAATGTATAACCAATATATATGGTGACTTTACAATTTCAAAAAAGTTTTTTCACGGTCCATGTGTGGGACAACAGAACCAGAAGTTGCACATATGCAACTACATGCATGACAGAATTGAAAACCTACATATATATTAATAAAAGTGCAAAAACAGCAATACAAATACACAATAGGGCTGCACATTTAAATAAATGTTAAGTTAGAGATAAAAATGAAATTAAATATGAGACATTATAGGTAAATGTATTAAATAGCACTGTCGAAATATTTTTGAAAACGGTATAATATCCAAACTCATTCATTGCTTGAAATCAAATTGAAATAAAAATAAAAAAAGGTAAGGAACATTTTCAAGAACAAAGACATTCTAAACTTATAGTTCCAGTTATGTTTATGCTATATGAACCCTTTGTCTAACATATATCATAGAGAGGTGTTGTTGGTGATATTAAGGTGACCAGTTATGACAAGTTATGTGTGAATGGGGAATAGGTTCAGGGGATTTAACATTGAAGTCGTCAATGTTGAGGTCATGCACCATGATCTCGTAATTAAACATCCGAGTTACAATAGGTGTAGTATATGAATGCGTGATAATAGGAACAGACTGATCATTCAAATTGGCAGGAATGTTACATTTGACGGATTGGTGATGAAGGATATTGTCTAGGTCAATGGCATCAGCGAATTGTTAAGAACGGACAGGATATCTGTTTCATCTTTCTTAATAATAATATGTGAACCATCTGTGCTGTGAAGGACAATATCCAAGACGATTGATGTAAGCTTGAATTGGTTTAAACAGTGCTTCTCAAACATAAATTATACAAGGAATTTAGTTTTGAAAAAAGTAGTGAAAATATATTCGTATTCATGTGATGCATACCCAATGGTTGCTGTGTGAAAGGTAGAACGGCATTTACATTTGTAAAGATGTATGGGCCAGGATATGCGTCTTATTTGATAATTAAATTAATAATTACAAAATAGAGGAAATAAATATCATGTATCGAGTTTTGCTTTATTGGATGGATTTTGGTTTTATGTTGATAAGATGCAACTGGAATTAGGGATATCATTATGTTTTGTAATGTGGTTGAAATCACCCCCGGTTGTTGTTCGCTTAATACAAGATATACCTCTTTCACCTGTAGCTTAATTTCTTTGATATCCTCTATGTAATGTGCTAAAGTTAGGGTACGTTTTGAACAATGTCACGTTGGTATTTCATGTCCGAGATACATCGCAGGTTCCTAGGACTGTTTCATCGTATTCCATTTTTTTTTATTATGAATACGTTTTATCCTTTCAATGTGAAATCATTTAATCATTCAATATACAAATTGATGTATGACAAAATATATTGATCATATTCTCTGCTTGCTGATTAAGTCTTGATCACAAAGTATTTTAATTCTAACATGGACACCACATTTAAATACTTTAATGCATAGAACCATCCTGATACCACTCCCTCATGTGGTGGAACATGCAGATGCACGATATAAGTAGCACACTAGTATGTCTTAGATGTTGTTGTATCACTGTATTACAATGCAATATTATATATATATATATAGGATGTTATAAAGGTTGGTGGGGTAGTGACTGTAGTACACCATGCCCAATTAATTGTACTGATGGACATTGTTATCCTGGTAATGGTAGCTGTTTTTGGGATTGTAAAATAGGACAGGATGGGGACATGTGTGAGAAGCGTAAGTTGTAATTCAGTTTTTCAATGGAATTGATCATGCATATAACAACTCTGTAATGTAAGATCCAGAAATAAATGCAGTGCATGCATAATGGATAGACGACATTTTGCAATTCTGATCACATTTTGTTAATGTTTTAATGTCTTAATTGATCAATATATTTTAGAATCTTACGTTTAAAATTAATTCGATATTAATTGTGTAGCGAGATGTATTATCGTAAGCCCACGTTTGTGTAATTATCTATGCATACTTTCAAAATTATTCTGAAGTTGTACATTTGTACGAGAAGTGTTGAAAATGATATGTACAATTATTTGCTTTCATTTCTCTTAAATGTTTTATTCAATTCCGTTTGTGAAAAAATATACGCCAATGCATCCAGAATTTTGAAAACAAGATATAGTATCACTAGCATGTACATGACAGTGTACTATAATGCATAGCCAGTATACTAAAATATGCAAGTGTTTTCTTAGTGTGTGATTCAGGTACATTTGGAATTAAATGTGCCAACTCCTGCCACTGTCTAAACCAACCATGTGATCCTCGTGCGGGTACTTGTCCTCTTGGTTGGTGTCAACTTGGGTATACAGGCACAAGCTGTAATACAGGTGTGTATATGTCTAATAACATATTTGATTGATGTGTTACATCCAAAATAGCATTAGTTACTTGCAGTAATATTAATTGATTTTAAATTTCCAATATATCTAACAGATATCATTTGTAGAATATGAAATCAGAACGAAACTTACTTCTATATGACTACCTGTAGCGTAAAATGTATTTTGAACATAACAAATGTGTGATAGGATATTACGATAGAGAAAATGTATATTCGATTAAGAATATATACATCAATGTGCTCTATCCAGAGCTAAGCGAGGAAGGACTCTTGTAAGCATAGTTTTATGACATATGGTCTCGGATGCGCGTTACGACTTCTCCAAGTGGTCATACGCTTATTATGCTGCATCCATCGTAGCTAAATATCGTAGTTCGTATGGAACGTAATTAATGGTTTAATCTTTAGCGTATTTCCGCTCTTTGTGAACATTGTTGGCCGGTTCAAATGTACTATTTCTGAACCTTGCAATGATCATGTTGTTTTATAAAAATGGCAATCACAACGTCCATCAATGGGTCCATCTAAATGCATAATGTTTATTCTTAGATAAACATAGGTGACATACTGCTGCCTTGATGTTAAAGAGTCAAGAAATCAAACCAGAAGTTCATATATGACAACTAAAATGCAATAATATTTAAACATATTAGTTCAGTGGACAGTATATCCCTTCAATGTAACGGTTATCAGTCAGAATATATGTGATAAATGTACCAGAGATTTTACGAGAAAATTCCTTTTAAAACATAACCAGTCTTTTGTTTTCATTATCATAACCGAGCACACGATTGAGCTGTATATTTTTAATAGGCTTTTTCTCATCGACATAGTAACTTAAATATATTCCAATTTACTTTTAAATACAAAGTACCGGTTTCAAAGCCATACATCTATTTTCTGAATCCCCTGCAACAGCTATATATGAATTATCCAATGCAATGACTAGATTACAAAAAAATAAAGAGAATGGTCTTTGGATGGGCCAATCGATTAGTGATTTGATTGCCAAAGATTGTTGCTGCAAGTTGCTTATTAGGTGATCGAAGCATTCATTTTCTGTAAAACGATACACTCTTTACGTCCCGTCATATGGACGAGATTTGTATTTATATTGTTTTTCGCATAGTAGTGACGGTACGTCCATCTCGGTTTGATTACTCCCTGCAGAAGAGAAGATAGAGCTTACATCAATAAGAAGGAATTCACTCTGTGTAGCACGAACGTATATTTCATACAAATTGTGAACGTTGTGTTCCATTTGATATAATATCTTACAATGATCCATATTTTACACATGTTTATGTATTTGGTGGAATCAGAGATGCCAACCTCAAATAAGTGAATTGCTCATCATTATCGTGTGCATCGAACGTGTGCGACTTATGAGGGGAAACAACCTTAAGTTATGTTTAAAAATGAAACCAAATGCAGGACTCTGGGTAGCTCAAGTCCGGCCATTTCCGCTAGACATCAGCATTCGCAGTTTAAGAAGGCATAACGAATCTGGTGGAATATCACGGAAAAAATAGTGATAGCATTATGTTGGTGTTGATGTCAAACCACATGTAGAATACAATGACAAAATAGATAGATAATCAGCCGTATCTATTGAATAATTCTCGTTTTGTTTGGTTTGTTTTGTTCTGTTTTTGTTTTTGTTTTTTTTTGTTTTTTTGAAAGTGAAAAAAAATATCGCTGGCTTCCTAGATATTTATTTTTCCTCTGTTAACTGGACTCAGTTAAATTGTCACTAATGAATAATTAATAACATTTTGTTATGGAGCATAATTATTTTAATAATCACTGAAGATGAGTTTGTGATTATTTGTTTATTGTGTAATGCTAACTGATTGTGTTTTCTCATCTTTATTTTGATAAAATAGAGATGACACAACACAATCATATATCATAATTCGTTTATACCATGCCTTAATATACATATGGAAAAAATATACAGTCTTAACCTTTTAAATGTATCAACCCGTATACAAGTTGATACGATAATGGGTTAACTGTTGTAGCACACACAATGGTTGCAACAGTCATAATTGAATTGTTGCAACTATAACTATGTTCCAAAGGTTATGTTTTAATGTAGCAAAGCTACAAAGACTTGCAGCGACCATTTTCAAATGTGACAGCGATCGCAGTCTTTCTCAGTTATATTTTGTCTATCACAGTTGCAAAAAGACTGCCACTACCCCACTGATCATTGCTGTCATGATTTCATCCGTCACTTCTGATGGTATTGTACATATTTGATGTCTGAAATGTCATTTACATTTTCTCTTAGAATTCAATTAATTTAGCTATATATTTAATAAACAGTGAAGACAACTTTTTTTTTAAATATTTTTCAATTTGTCCAAAGATTTATCCCTTTAAGTTAATATAATTGAATGTATATCATTATAGAATGTAGTCTTGGTAACTATGGCTACAATTGTAATAACTCATGTGATGGCTGTTTATCTTATTCCTGTGATAAAAACGATGGTGTCTGTACAAATACAACTGGATGCAAACCTGGATGGCAGTCTGGGAATCCGAAGTGTGATAAAGGTATGACAATAGTATTAATAATTAATAAATATTAATGAAAAATATATATATTGACGAAATTGTTATCTATTATATTAAATGCATTCTCGACAGAAATAACCCACTTTATCCTGTGCGTGTTCCATAAGAAAAGGATAATTGCATTGACCAGGATAGTATCGTTTGTTATAGACTGACAGAAATAAAGCATAAAGCATATGTCAAAAGCAAGCCCATTTTGCTCAGTTGCATACGTCCGCCATATTAAATCAAAATAGACGTCATCGTAGTACTAAGCAATGAACGGCTGAGGAAGTAAAATAGGCCGTGTTCATCTTTTATTAAATCTGGACTTAATTTCTGAGTTCCTCTTTCACCAAACACCGCTTAGCGTTGTTCAGGCAAATTGTTGATACCATACTCAATATATTGGAAGTTCCTGAAGTATTTCTTATTTTGATACAATTTTCCTCTCATTTCCTAAAAAAAAACCTTAAAATATGGTTAAACAAATGATAAAACTGACGAAACTGCCATACCCACATAAGTTATCTTCGTTCACATTAAAACTTCCGGCAAAAAAGTTCCACTTGATATTTGTTTAGAATGGAAGACTTATGATCTGTAGGTTCCTGGAGAAGATTAATTGTGATAGTTTTTACACTTTTCAATGCCAGACGCCATTTAGGAGGTAACGTAGGGATGTTGGACGTGTGAAACGTACCATTATTATCGAGGCATGTTCATACAATTTGTCTGTTCCATATGCACCGCTTTTTTATATACAAAGTATCACGTGATCAAATAATTATGTGAGGTGCGTTGAGGAGAAACATAACAATACAATCTCAAGTCCGTTCTTTTTTATTTATTATCATCAAATAAATATATAAAACAAATATGATTTTCTTTAAAACACATAAAACAGCAGTAGTAATATATTATTCATCATTGATTAAGGGACCGACCGTATAACTTGTGGGGAGGAGGCTAGGCTATGTTTTTTTTTTCTAAAACAAATAATATTTTTCCCAATGTTGCTGAAAAAAAATATTCTGATTTTGGTGGAGGGAAAACAAATCTGATTCAGTGGTTTTGGCATATAACCTAAGGCGAAGACAAAGTATAGGTCTGTTTCCTGCTACCAAGCAGAAGAAAATTGGGTTGGTAGGTAATGAAAATATGTTATTTTTTCAAAAACATTTTACATTGAGTTGATAGGGAAGCAATCTGGACTTTTAACGGTGCTTGAGCCCAAATGGCCATACCATGTTTACGGTAGGGCACACAAAATTAGAGTAGGTAGGGTAGCAGGAAACCGATAAGTAATATTGTTTTGGCCTAATGTTAAATTCTGAAGAAACAAAAATATTCTGACTTATTCTGTATTAAAAAAAAACAATGGTTAAATCCGTAATAAAAATGTATATCTGGTATTCATCTATCAAACAAGGTATATAATGTGAAATTCCCAACTTATAAAAATATGATGATGATGATATATAGAGATCTATGACGTCACAAGTCGAAAGAATGTAGTATTTTAGAAACGGTATATCGTTAAGACATTATAATTTTAGGATTATAGAAAACCAAGTTCTGTTTTTAACCGATATTTAAGTTGAATTACAAAGCATAAAAGTCATGCACTATTTTTCTCTTTCTCTTCGATAAAAATGTATGTATCGAAAATTCCGAATTAGTTTGGCGTTTCCATACGGCACTGGCATCGTTTTTTGTTTTTGTTTTGTTTTGTTTTTTCATTTCTTCCTTAAATATGAAGATGTGAGCTATAGTATAATAGTTATTCCGGTCATATACAGGGTATATAATGTCACATTCACGGCTTATGATTTATATTCCATTCGCCTTCGACTCATGGAATATAAATCATAATCCGTGAATGTGGCATTATATACCCTGTTTATGACCGGAATAACATATAATGTATCTTTGATACGAATTCGACGACCATCTACCCTTCTGTTTAATAGTTTCATCACTTTTACCTTTCAATACCAAATATGTTGCAGCTCCAATTCTAAATTAATGAGTGCTACTATTGGTAGCACAATAAACTAAGAATCATAATGCACTATGAAGAATTGAAACAAACTGATTGATAGTTAAACATGCACAATTCAGATGGCAAAATGATGGCCCTTCAATATGTGATTTGACTTTCAAATACGATTTCAAGGTTTTTAATGTACAAATTTGAGACTGTCCAAGGACGGACTCAGTTTTACAAATTACAGATCTGCAAATTTGGTCTGTTTTCGAATACCGTATGACCACAATCATAGTTTTCAATCCTAATATCTGACATTTGAATGATTTTTTTCGCATCCACTGAATTTGCAGCTGTAATTTCTCCTACTCTTCATCAAGCTGAAAACGAGAGTGAAAATGCAGACATGAACAATAGGGATTCATATTGGGCATGCACACATGATCTAGAAGATTTGGTAATTTAACGTCATTTCGACCGTGATTGCAAGTCTTAAATCTGATCTCCCGTTTAATTTGCTTACACATTTCATAATTTTTTGAATAATGAAGGATTGAGTTGTGTCTTAACGTTCGTTGCATTTTAGCGAAACGCTAAGTCCTGCCATATAGGCATTTACGGTAGATGGAGAGCATGAAATAAAAGAAAGATAAACTATCAAGTTAATAAAATGATGCACTGGCGGAGGCCAGGTAATACTAACAAATGCCGTCGCCTAAAATTGTGTTTCTTGATATAGAGGCTTCAATTATCTTGTTGGCTTCTAACACAAAATGTATATAAAAAATAAAATCCGATATTTAAAAATCGCAAAGATGACCGTAAATGAAAACTGAGTTTACGGTCATCTTTCAAAGCAAATTATGATCAGCTACGGTCATTTTAGCGATTTTGTTTTAAATCGGATTTTCTCTTTCATATACATTCTTCAGTCGTAAATTGTGATTTCCTTGTGAACAGTTCATAGATTAATATCGTACTAATGCATGTGTTATTTAAAATGCATTATAGAAACAATTTAATCGACAAAAAAGAGTCTTACCTAATTTCATGTCCGCCATCTTGGGATGACCGTAATTACAGTAACGGTCATCAGCTTTACCCCTGTGAACATTATCAGAATCTGCTTCCGACTTTACAGTCCATTCTATTAACGAAGAAAATGTTTCAAAATATGAACAAGACTGGGAAAATCCTATTAGTACCATGTTGTCAATATAATACTTTCCGTTTAATTTAAACCCCAACAAATCAAAACATCAAGGATATGGGCAGCATTCTAAATCCCGATTATATATCCGGTTTCTCGCATATTGCGTTCTTTCCCGCTCGCTGTACAAGTAAAACAGTGTGATGAAAAGCAAAATACTGCACAGAAGAATACATAGAATCAATATAAGAATTAACACTATCTCCAAATGGATATGACATGTGTGTAATTAATTTGAAACCCCCAGTTTTTTAGGAAATAACCCTATAGGAGAACACCGCAAATTTGAAATTTGTCTTTTATCATAAGGACCAGATATAAGATCAATTTCACTTTGAATTTTTTCGAATGCTTTTGGTGGGTTTTTATAAATAGACTTCAATTTT
Organism: Gigantidas platifrons; assembly: GCA_002080005.1. NCBI lineage: Eukaryota > Metazoa > Mollusca > Bivalvia > Mytilida > Modiolidae > Gigantidas > Gigantidas platifrons. The sequence continues at coordinate 362,816 of MJUT01016914.1, forward strand.
TTACATTCAACAGGTGTTCTAGGTCCTGTGTAATTAATAGGAAACCCATATGCAAAACCATTATACAACATATTTTAGAGCTAGCCTCATCAGAATAATTCATCAACATAAGGGCCAACTGCTCAACGTTAACTGGTGATTTACCAAAAGACCAAATATCAGTACTTGCATTCTCATTAACAGATTCTGAAAAACATAATTATGATTTATTTACAATTCAAGTGCCGCAATTATAATTATCACTTAACGACCATAATTTTGTTTGTCTTACGTGTTCATGTTAAGTCGTGGTCTAACTTGCAAAGGTTTTTGAAGATGAACACTACCTTTATTTGTTTGTTGTATTCTATTTTGTGGGTAGGGCGTTCCATATTCCGAAGATTGACTGCCTACAGCAGAAGTACAATTACCGGCGTAATTTGAACTTTTAAAGCAATTAATAACTGGATGTTTCAATTGACATATTATGCATACATGCCGAAACATACATGAAAGTTTAAAACACTTTATAATTAAAATCTTAACATGGAAACCCGGAAGGTTTGTTGTTATCTACACAATGGCCTGCATATCCTGTCGAAATAAGACGAAGCCATACCTCGCCGTCAATACTTGACCATGATTTCAACGGATTTCTAGAAACCCTGAATCATAATTGTTGGTCGTATTGTATCCATTTCAATATAGGGTTATGCTAAGCAATGTTTCTTATAACCGTCGTATATTTGAAATGTGTACGAGCTTTTTGTGGATGATTTTCAATTCTAACATGACCTCCTTATTTCGATTTGTTAACAAACGAGCGAGTTATCCATTCGGTATAATCTCATTAGCACATGCGACGATGAATGTGACTGACTTTTCAATTGGTAGCATACATTGTAACCCGAATAATGCCGATAGAGGGAGCAGTATTATTCGAGTTAAATAAATTGTGTGCGACATTTTTAGCAAGCGTAAATACAAATTACTGTCTTCCAATCAAAGTATACTACCGTTTTTGTACTCTTAGACATATCAGAATCGAAATGAATCACGGAAGCCAGAATGTGTTTTGAGTTTTAACATGGATTGGCGGATATTAGTAAATTGTATCCCTCGCTTCTGGTTCGGGGTAAAATACTAATATCTGCCAACCCATGTTCAAACTTCCAATCCTGGCTTCCGTGCTTTATTTCTTAATTAGAACCTGGGCATAACATATACAAGCATCTGTCCAAGTACTTATGTTATCAACATTTTTGATTTTATTTTGTTTCTTCCGAGCAACTAATTCCCCATTTAAAATCTCTAAATTTAGTGTTTGATCATTTATATTACATACTAACAACGTTTTGGACTATACATAATGCTAAATCAGCATACTCAAAATTCAAGTCCTTCTCTGATAACGCCATTGAAATAAATATATATGTTTCGTCAGAAAACCCCGGCATTAAAAGTGGTTCATCCTGTATCGGAAGAATATTTAAATCAACATTACCAGTTCTCTCAATTTCTGGCTGCACATCAACTACAACGTTAGTAGGTGGTATATCCACATGGTGGACTGGCTCAACGTTGACCTGTTCTTGAGGATCAGTGTGCTGATGTTATTAGATAGGCTGGTCAATAGCTTCTGGAACCTGGTCCCTATTCCTTCTTTGTCCCCGGTTTCTATTCCCGTCAGGCTGTTGCATGTTCTGTGGCGGGATATGGTTCCCTTGTCTGTTCCTAAGTAGATAAGGGCGGCGCTGTAACTGATGTTGCCCACCACGGCGTCCTCTTGGCATAATCAGTACTATGTAAATTATGGAAATTTGCCTTAAGCAACAATAAATTTAAAGGACAAAATCATTAAAAAAGATGGATTAAAGGATTACGCAATATCGTTTCCCTTTAGGTGTCTTCCCGCTAGACACTCGCGCGTCTTTTATCATAAGCATATTTCAAGGACTACGGTGGATATACATGTATTTAGAACATCCATGTAAAAGTCATAAATATGCATGCTATACTATATTCAATACAACTTTGGCTATAAATTCTATAATTATAAAACAGGAATTTAATGTTTCTCAATGTATCGAGCTCACCCTTTTAATATGGAAATTTAAATCAACATTTATCCCATTATCACGGCGTTTTAACCCCGCTGAACAAGTCGTGGGAAAATCTGTTATCATCTAGAGGATTAAAATGTATTGTACCTCTCTCGACATTTGACTCGTTTGACTCGTTTGACGGTTTTTCAAATAAAGTTCGTGTTAAATAATGGGAGAAACAAATTATCCTTCAGTTGCCCTTGTGGGTTATGATATTTCTCAACTTTCCAGAGTTAAATTTAAAATTTTAACCACTCTCCTAACGGTTTGTGTTGACAATATTACATATAACTCTCTTGGGTGGAGAAAGATCGCAACCCACGGGAAAATGAAGGAGAATATGTACCATCTGAGACTTTAAATATATGATAAAATAAGAGTTTAAAATGGATATGTAATTTATTTAAATTAATATTGGTGCAAGCAATAATGTACTGATATTAAGGCGTGTTTGAATATGTCGATTCTGGTGAAACAGTGTCTTAAAGATAAAAAGATAATTGCATACAATTTAGAAGTGAAAGTGTTAATTTAGCGGATTTTTTTTCTAACCTTTCGAATGCAATGTTTTAACCCGTATGCTAGTAAATGCTATTTGACATCAAATCTCTACCGTTTCCTGTGTCGTCCCTTTTTAAATTGCAAGACTTATAATCATTTTTTTCATTTGTTCAAATTCAACAATGAAATGAATTCAACAATATTGTGTTACTTGTAGGTTTTAAAGTACATTTTTTCCTGTGCGTTTGAATATTTCAACATTAAATACAAATAAATAAGTTTAGACTTATTTATATTTATTTGACAAGGACTTATAAATTAACACCCTATCCTATACTTATTTACTTCTTGAAGAAGAACATTATTAATGTTGTTAATCTTCTTCAAGTATTAACAAAGTATACTGCATAGACCGTTCAGTACGCTAAAGTACATTATTAGCTTCATAAGAAAGAAATGTACTTCGGAAACTAAATACTTTCGGAACAATGAGGTATGAGACGCCATAATTTCATGGTTTATGTGAATATCTTTTCATTTTTGGACAATCAGAATGATATTTTATATATATGTAAAATGACCCATTTTGATGTTCGCCAGATCTGTTCTCTGCTTTAATACTTCACGGTTATGGTTAGGGTTAGGGTTAGTGTTACAGGAGGGATGAGGGATGAGACGCAGGGTTGGGGCCGTCATCCAAGCATGTGGGGGTTACCCCAGGTACTGAACTTTGAACAATACATGTCGCCAAGTGATTCATAATTGACGTTTTGAAAGTGAAATGACAATCTTATCGTGCTTTTTGAACTGTGGAGCTCAACACTTATAATGGACATGTTTTACTGCAACAACTGACCTTGCGATATTGTGATTAAATATTCATTAAATTAACATTTTTCTTTATTTTTTGTGGTTTCTTACAGCCAATGTAATGTCCTAACAGATCACCATTGCGTTCTTCCGATTATCTGGTCAGTGATCTCGTGATACTTGTTATATCATTTGTCATTTCAAAAAACATGGGGTGCTTAACTTTTTTCTTTGTTTTTAGATACTAAAATATGGAGCAACAGGAACCAGAGATGGGTCCGATTACTTTCAATGTAATTGATTAAATTACAATTACTTTGCCAAATGTACAACTAAATTAAATTATTGATTACTACAGCATTTCCGAAAGTAATTGATTAAATTAATGATTACATCTGATTAAAATGAATTTCAAAATAATTCATAATTATTTGAATGATGTTTAACATGTTAGTTAAGTTATTTGCATTCATCATCAAGACCTAAAGACTTACACCTTTTTTTTTACTTTTCCACGTGCGTCTTTAGGCAAAATGAAATAAACCAAAATAGGTGGACATGACATATCTGATCCCCTTTTCACAATGCAAAATTATCAATTCACTGTACACATGCATAGCTTTAAATCATGATATAAACTCACTTTGCATGTTTGCCAGTCTTGATAAAAATTTAGCCAAGGGCACTAGCAATGAGAGAATACAATTTTATATACCCTTGAGTTTTACTTTGTACTTATTTATTAAAACATATCAGTATGGGTTCTTTGATAGTTCATTAGAATATTTTTTGTTGAAATTGTATTCATATTTTGTGAAATTGTGATATCTTATAAAATTGAGAAAGAAAAAAAGCACCATTTACAAGAAGCATACTTATTAGATATCAACACTAAAATAACTATTTTTGGACATACTACATTAATATATTATCCATAGACACAATTTGAGATTTCTTTCCATTGTAATAAGAATGTAATCAAAAAGTAATCACGATTACAGGGTATTTTGAAACGTAATTGATTAAATTAAATTACATGTAATCAGATTTGGGGATGATCAATGAATTCAATGATTTCTCGAAAAAATTTATTCGATTATAGCTGATTAATGATTACAATTACAGTTTCCCCATCTCTGACAGGAATACCACTAAAATCGGAAGAAAGACATGGTAGTGTGTGTCCGTATTTGATTGATGGCTTCTGATTTCCCCCATTGATATCTTAATTTTTGTCTCACCTGAGGAATATTCCCTGTTTTGCTCCGATTTCTTAACACAAAGGGACCTTTGTAGTCGAGATCATATGGTAGTGTGATTTACAACTACCTGTGCAATCAGTGCATATCACCACTAAGGTTGTGAGTTCGAATCCAGTTCATGGCGAGGTGTACTTGATACAACACTATGTGATACAGTCTGTGACAAGTCGGTGATTTTCTCCGAGTACTCTGGTTTCCTCCAACAATAAAAGTTACCGCCATGATATGGCCGAAATATTATTGAAGGTGGCGTTAAACACCATCAAGCCAAAAAAAATAAACCAAGCTTAACCAATACATTTCTAGTAGAGACTTTAATAAGCTGGTCCATTGTGACGATACTTCGGACTATCCAATTGAAAGAATGGATACTGAAACCAATACGTATCGTCATTAACAGATTAATTGGAAAATGTGGTACTGCGAAACATACCTAGTGTACTTGTTTTGTTTGTCATGGGATGACAATATTTACATCTGTTATAGATATAGGCACATCTATATATTACATCATGCTTACTTATTACATAGCTTGTGATGATGGATATTTTGGTGATGGTTGTGAATCTCAGTGTTATTGCCGCACTGATATATGCGACAAACCGACAGGAATGTGTCTTGGAAATCGGTGTAATCTAGGATGGATGGGCGAGTCTTGCAATCAAGGTAAAATAATTAAGAGTTTAATATGTTATCAATGTATGTAGATATGTGATTTTTATTACAAATGGTGTTCTCAACTGATATCAATATGACATGCATACTATAGTGCTTTGAAATTTGACCCGAATATAGATTCGATGTTAGCTGACATTTCCAATGATATATCATATAGACAAACCGATATAGCAAACTAATAAAAACATCATTTAGTAATTTGATTCCTAAGGCGTGCAAATAATATATATATATATATATATATATATATATATATATGTAATATAGATGAATATGTTGGTAAAACTGGGTTAGCATATCACCAGTCATAATATATCATTTCATGAAAAGAAATAAAGGACAACAAATCCATTGATGGTGATGGATTTGTTTATGATTATAACTATTAATAACAATAGCTTAGCACGACGGGTGCCACTAGTGGAGCAGGAACTTCTTACCCTTTCGATTCTTAGTGGGGTTCGTGTTTCTCGGTCTTTAGTTGTATGTGTATGTTTTGTAGATCGTTGTTTTTCATTGTTGTCCTTCTATCTTTTGGCCATAGCATTGTCTGTTCTTCTTCGATTTACGGAATCTGATTACCCCTTTGTTATCTTCAAACTCTTTTCATACCAATTCATTTGTAGTTTTGTCTTTGAACTAAGCTCTACTTAATTGCAATTTTATTTCCTTGCACTAGAAAGTCATTATTGTGTTTTAAATATAATAACTGTGTTTTAGTAACGCGAGATTAAATTATTAAACTGGATAAAAAGATGTCCCACCTGATAATTAACCGATTTAGATGCCTCGATTCATAGTAGTAATACAAAATAGGTCAGGATTAATTGTCAAAATATTACGTTGGTTTTTATTGCTAAAACGTAAATTCATAACATTAACAATCTTTATTGTTCAGAATGCTCCCAAGGTTACTATGGATTCGATTGTGCAGACCGTTGTGAAACATGCAACAATACGCTATGTGGACGATATGAAGGAAATTGTACAGATGGATGTGTTGAAGGGTTCAAAGGATATCAGTGTCTTGACTCAGGTTTATATAATATTAAAATCCATAGTATAGCAAGTTAAAATAGTCTTTTTGTCAGTATTAATCATAGCAACAATCGTCTTACGTTTTTTTCTGCATACATGTATTTATAGATATATGAAAAAGAATTATTTCATACAAGCCCTGGCTTATACTTACATAAATTACATAATATTATGCATAATATGCATGTAAACCGATTATCTTGACAAATCCTAGGTTAATGTGCAATGTCGTACTTCGAACACACTTGCTCTACTAAGGATTTTATAAAACAGGAATACTATTGTTTTAATTCTTTAGACGCCAGACTATTTTATTCTTGATATTGGAGAGTTATCATTTCGTTTCATTTCCCGCGTACACAGTGGTATTTCAAAAATCGTCTATAGTCTGTCTTTTCTTTATTTCGTCATGTGTTTCTATGATATATGAGTAAGTGTTGATTGAATTTGATCAAATTATACAGGAAACTTTTCCATAGACATTCTTTCGGAATATTTGAGGGCTTTAAACCTTTTGTTTTTTAAAACAAATTATTGGGATTATGAAATTTGTCAATTGTTAATAACATAAGATGAGTAATTATTGTTACATATTGATAATAATTTAAAGAAAACTGTTTAAAAGGAAGACCGCATATCATTTTGGTTTTCATTGTTTTGGGTATTTGAAAACTGTCATATTTTTACAATATAGCATGATTACTTGCTATTCAACTAAACCACCTAATGAAAGGGATGAAAATGGGCATATGTTCTCAGGAGATACTTTACACTTCTCAAAGTGCAATCACAATATTGTATGCCATGTGTGCATAGTTTTACCTGTTAGATATGTGTTATGGGAGCTATTCACTTTTTCTTTAATAGACCAGTCATCTGCATTAAAGCCCGAGACAGGTGATATTGGTCCTATAGCAGGTGGTATTACTGCTGTAGTAGTTGTTTTTGTGGTGGTAGTAATCCTTGTCATCTTTATCAGGTAAGATAGCTGTAGTACAATGCTCTCTTCCACAACCCCAGACATAAGTCCAATAGCAAGAGGTATTTTCGCTGTATCAGTTGCTATATTGTTGGTAGTTATATCAATCATCTTTATCAGATAAGATAATAGTAGTGCAGCCCGCTCCATCAGAGCCTCAGACAAGTAACATTGGTCCTACAGCAGGAGGTATTGATGGTGTAGTAGTTGCTATAATGTTGGTGGTCATCTTTATCAGGTATATTATTAGTAGCACAATCCGCTCCATCAGAGTTACGGACAAATAACATTGGTACAATTGCAGGTGGTATTGGCGGTATAATAGCGGCTATAGTATTGGTAGTAATGCTTGTCATCCTTATCAAGTAAGATATTGGTAGTACATCTCCCTCAACAAGAGCCACAGACAATTAACATTCGTCCTATAACATGATGTTTTGATGGTGTGTCATTTGTTTTAGCAGTAACCCGTGTCATGTTTATCAGGTTACAAATATGCAGTCGGGTATATAATGTCTGTGCATATTATAAACTTTGTATATTAATAATTATCAAAAGAAAGGTTGAGCAAATATCAACACATCGATCAACCAACTCTCACTCCAAACAATTAACAACTAATACAATAGAATGCAAATACATATTGTGTTGAAAGTCCGGGTATGGCTTTGTACAGGCACAAATTTGACGGGATTAAACCTCCTGTTGATAATTTGTTTTACAGAGGCAATATAGAAAATATGGTTATTGTAATTAATAATCATTTAACATGGGGTTTTTTTATTGACTGAACTTGTTTTTCTTTTTCTTTCATTCATAATTATTTGTCTCCAGACATAGATCTCACAGCAACAAAGCGAAGTATCGTGAAGGCAGACATTCAACAAACACTGAAGTTAACGAGACTCATGCTAGTAAGTAAAGTATTTTATTTATATGTTAGTATCAGCTGCATGTTAGATATGATTTTGAGTGGCCGTGTCTAATTTTATCGGAGTCGAAAGATATATCGCTATAGGCTAACACAATGGGACATTTTGAATTTAATACCTCTCGAATCTGCTTATTTTATGCGTATGCAGTAAATATACTGTCCTGATGTAATAATCAAAACAATGCTTCGTCATTTTTAATGATAAGTTAATGTATATGTTGACGACGTTACGTTATACAGAACGTTTGAAAACCAATGTTGAGGCATTGCATCAACAAGTCATTATTTCAATCAACTCCAACTACTAGAGTCAGGATTATCTAAATAAGAGATCAAGATTAATTACTTGCTGAGCTTAGTCAATTACTATCAGAAAATGTTGAAGATCAGATCCCAAAGAGGTAATAAGAGGCTGTAAATCAAAGAAGGACAAACACAAACAAGGATAAACTAACAAACAATGATCTAAAAAACATTACACAGAAAACTGAAGATTGAGCAACACGAACCCCACTAAAAATCGGAGTGAACTCAGATGTCCCGGAAAAGGTAAGCAGTTTCTGCTCCAGTAGTGACACCCGTCGTGGTACTGTTAAACACCACGAACATCATTTGATATAGAACTAGTGTTGGACACCAGTATAAGGAAATAAATACAAATAACATATACATGTAATACACGAACTCTTACAAAACAATAAATATGAATAAAAACAATCCAAACATAGCTTTACGGATGCAACGGACATAGCAATGCGGAAATCAAACCACTAAAACATGTAATAGGTAAATTCGTCAATAATCGACAACTGCGATATTTAGACAATGAGAGCTTTGTCACAGTTCATTAGAAAATATAGAGACTGTTATCAATTATCTCTTCACGAGTGATTGTATTTATAGGACATGAAAGGCTCACGTATGACGAACTATGAATCTCAGTCTCTTCCTTTTTGTGGAATTTGTTCCTGTGTTAATTTCTGTTTTTATTTTGCTACCCTTTTCAAGGGGAGTGATAACTATTTCCCATAATTAGCTTGTTTCCGAATGATGCAATATGTAATAGTATATCTCTGTTATATTGTAGTCCGTTTCTTAAACGAGTAAATATGCTTTATTTAAATATAAATCAACAACAGATCTTGTATTATTTCTCTTCTCATTGTCTCGCCATAATGTGGTCAATACTTGAACATATTTTGTATAGATTTACATCATGTTTTGTCAAAAATAAAGTTATCATGATGTCAATCTGTTCTACGAAATAATCATAATATAAAATTATTGAAAGATTATATGAGTATTTCTGAAATCATTTATAGCTCCATGTATATTGCTCAAATAGTAAGTTATTATGCAAAATATATCTAAATTTAGACAAACATGTTGGATCTTTAAAAGGAAACAAACAATTTGATAGTGCAGTCGGTTCGACAACAGCCACTGATGACGTTAAAATATCAATACCTCCATCAAATGAAAGGGTGTCGTACGAGTCCAGTGCTGAAGACCACGTATACACTAACCATGTATCTGACGAAGAAGGAGGTAATGATGAGTGTGTCTATTCTAATCGTGAGGACACTACAAAATACAGAATTCCTGTGACAGAGCTCCAAAATGTTATCAATGAGAAACATAAAGATGATGGTTTCCTTAAGGAATATGACGTAAGTTTAGTTTATATGGGACCAACAATATTATGAATGCTTCTATTGAAATTATGTATTCGGTCATATATTCATTTCCTCGTTTCTGAAAATGCTGCTGAGTATATTAATTATATTAAATATGTACGAACTAATAAATCATGATTTTCTGAAATAAATAGCAATGGGTTTTTTTTTCGTGTACATGATTCAAACAAGTTGTCTTCCATTATAATACAATACTGATATTAAGAATAAATGACGCTTATTTTATATCGTGTATTTAAACTTTGTTGAACACAACTATTTCCTTTGAGGGTCGTTGGTGACGTAAGAATACGAAAAATAAAAGAAGTGAAAATCATGTTCGACATTGTGGTATATTATGTTTTCATTTTTTTATTTGATCATTTAACTGATGGCAAACACATGTCATACAATACCAGGTGTATTCAAAGGACGTACATTATGATATGATACAGAACAAAATGCAATGACTACACCGTGAAACACATGAACACGCAATTTGGACGTCTGAGTGCACGACCACGGCTCTAGGTCATTGCTTATGCATTAACATGTAATACATGCACTATCCACCTCCTACGGGAAGGTAAAAGGTGTAGTCAACAGTATAATTCATATTTGATGTACTACACAAATTCTAGATAGCTATATCCACCAGCAGCACTTACAAAATCGACTTGCTAGAGGAACTCAAGCAACTCGACCTGTAGTTGGCAGCAACCAGCGACGAATATGTGCTTTTTTTATCCGATATTGATTGATAATGACTTATTTATATCATTTTTTTTCAACATTTGACGGTTTTTCTTCTTTTTTACTTTATTTGTGGTTTAGTATTTACTTTTGTGTTTGCTTGTTTGTTGTGTAGCTGATTTTTTTTTTAATTAGGAGTGTGTTTGCGTTTTGGTAGGAAAAAAAAACAATATTTAACCCCTTACGTAAAGTGTAAATGGTAATGGCCCTGACTGGAATATCATGTAGGATATTATGATAATTAAGAAGATTAGTATTCAAAACTGGAGATTTGTCATGATTACTTTACTAAATAATGTCATGGACATTTTCTGAAGGAAGCTTATCATTATTACATCGTACAGTGGTGGATTGCAATTACTGTGAATTCATATGTATCAATAACTGCAAATGCATGACAATCATACATGCTACCAAATTCTAGTCAAAGTTGAACATATTTTTGATTTATGCAATCATTCTAGGAATGTTCAAATATAAATAATTTCATAGAATAAATATTCTATTTTTTTTAATAGATACTTCCAAAGGGTTTATTACGTCCACATGTTGAAGGTTCGAAAGAAGAAAATAGGATAAAGAATAGATTTCTGACAACATGGCCATGTAAGAAATCCAATTATATTTCAATATCACTAATGTAATATCATATGATATATTTCTGTTATATGTTCTGATTACTTGAATCGCCTGTTTTAAGCATTGACTCAAATATGTGTACGGTCATTCTTTATTGCTTTTTGAAGAACATATGCCTTTAATTATTGTATTCCCAAACGTTTTAAGCGTATGCATTGTTATTTTCCGAAAGGGAATACTTTTGCGATTCCCGAAGTCAAACAAAGTAGTAAATTATATTCAAACTTATAAAGCACACATTATTTGGTGCGATTTTAATGTAGGATAGAGTCATGGAAAAACAGTATCAAACATTTACCTTAAGAATTTAAAAAGGGTGAATATCTCAATAAATAAGAGAAATCAAAAATCCCGATGTTAATTGTTTAGCAGTGACTGTTAAATGTATATTTAGCTGTCATATCAACATTGTATGGAACATTGCTACCAATAATTATGTAGATTAAGTAAAGTTTCGAAATGTCCTAATTGCATTAAGTGAGTGAGTGAGTGAGTGATTGTTGCTTAACGCCAACAGCTAAATCATGGCGGAAACAAGTTAATTGTCAATGAGATGATGATGGTGATATATGCTTTCTTCTAGCCCAATACGCTGAGCTGGATTTTTATAGTGCTATAGATCCTGGATCGTTTAACTTAAGAGATATTTCGTATCATTTGCGTTTTTCGTTCGTTTGGTTTGTGTGTATCGTTCTTTCGTTTTTAGTTTTCCGTTCGTTTGCGTTTCGTGCGTGTAATTTATTCGTTCGTTTCGTGTATCGTTCGCCAGTTTTATTAGACTAATACACGAAACGAAATACGAACGAACGATACACGAAACGAACGATACACGAAAAGAACGATACACGATATACGAAACAAACCCACACTACGATTTACAGTTTAAAATAATTTCAACAATTTCAATCTTACTATTATTAGAAAAAAAATGATTAAAGTGTAAAACAAAATTTTACATATACAAACATGTATTTCCTTTATTTACATGTATCAGTAATTTTGTACAATAAGGGAACAGATATTTAATAAATGCATTTTTTCTATAATTTACTCTAGGACAAATATACAAGAAATCATCTAACGTACATGTATGTACATGTAAACAAACGCCTCTGGCAGTTTCACATGGGAAGTACATGCATTGCAGGTGTGAAATGTAAACTCTTACATTTGTAATTTCATCTAATTAACAATTATATGACCTTTTGAAGCCACACGCCTCTCGGACTGCTTAACCGAAAAAATACACATATGTCTGGTTGGAATTGTCAATTCAGAATCCGAATAATTATAAATATTAATTCTGTATAATTAAATAATTAAATAAATATAAATTCTGTATAATCATATAATTCTATAAATATTAATTCTGTATAATTATATAATTAAATAAACATAAATGTTGTTTAATTATATAAATAGAAAGTCATACAATGTATTTGGAAGTCAAATATATGAGATGTAAAATTTAATCACCAATATAATTATTAAGCACATTGGTAATATAAACTATTTAACATAAATTGTATTATCCTATTACTTTACCGACTAATTTATCATTCATATAAATAACTTGCTTATAAAATATAAGATTACAGAAGTTAATCACACCAATTTGCACAAAAGTCATTCAAATAATAACACGATACTATTCGTCTATCGTGCGTTCGTTTCGTGTATCGATCGTTTGTTTCTTGTATCGTGTGTTCGCTTCGTGTATCGTGCGTTCGTTTCGTGTATCGTGCGTTTGTTTCGTGTATCGTGCGTTCGTTTCGTATATCGTGGGTTGTTCGTGTCGTTCGTGTGAAGCGTTGGTTCGTTTTCCGTTCGTTTCGTTTGCGTTTTTCGTTCGTTTGCTTTTCGTGCATAGTGTAGACTTAAGCGATCCAGGGTCTGTAGCTCACTGACACAACTGTCCGCGGGTAGACATGTCGCTGATTCTGAGTCCACCAGTATTTGCTCTTACTTCTTAATGATGGGTGCTTAGCAGAGAAGCAACAAATACATTGTTTTAGTCTTGGTTTAACCCGACCGGGACTCGAACCAACGATCTACAGCACTCGAGGCGAGCACGCTAACCACTACACATTAGATTCGGTTTCTAATTGCATTAACAATATGGAATTAATACTAACACATATACAATGCATATAGTTGTCAGTAGATATTTTATCAAGAAGAATAATGTTTAGATGGTAGACACATATAGCATATGGAGTTACATGAAATATATAAATATACAAATAACGATTCGTCTACCTATCGAGGTCTTCCTTAGCATACACAGATGAACAATTACCTTATTTTTGAGTCTCAACAGACATATATATGTCTGTAATCTAAAAATAGTTTGTCCTGTGACATAATTGTAAGCTTACGCAGTATTCGTAGAATAACGTAATCCATGGTGCTGTATAAACTTGCATTTCAGCTCACTCCCGTTTCAATGTTATGTTGCAGTGACATTGCATTGTCTAATTTGTTTATTCAGGTAACTTTGCTTCTAATAAACCTCATGGTTCAATTACGCGCCTTATGTCACAGGACATGCAAGCAAAAAGATAAACAATGATGCACAAAGCACTACACAGAAAACAAAACTGAGTCACGCGAACCCCACTATCAGAGAAAAGGAATCGGTTGGTTTTGACATTGGCAATATAGGATCTAACGGGAACAAATCATATGTAAGTTAATTTACTGGGACATTACGTTTAGTATAGTGTATTATTTATTGACTGAGATCATTAAATTAGCTTTAATATACTTGTACTTGTCAGATTTCATATTGTATTTATCAATACACTTTCATTACAGATGACCACTCTAGAGTAATTTTGCAAGGCAATGATTCTTCTGATTACATCAACGCCAGTTATATTGATGTGAGTTTTCTTTTCAGAAAAGATAAGACATTGCTAACACCATAACACATTCACAGGATAACAAATGTCATCGCCGGATTTAACCAAAGTCACAAAGTTACCATATGTACAGTCAACTTGATTAGACTCCTTTGCCTGATAACTCGGTGTAGAAATATAACATAATCCGTTCTTAAGATTGTTGTTCTAAGTCTTTGCTACGCCACGGAATCACAAATCAAATTAACGACATCGCACGCATGAAAAAATCACCAGGTCATTGCATTGGTAGTGTATCCTAAGATAAACTAATCAGATATTATTTTTTAGAATCTGTTGAATCAAGTCAATATGAAATGTTGAGTGGTAAGCTGGATGTACTAAATACATAACAGTTACGGAACAAATACGGTTGTCATTGGAGTTTATCCACGGGTGATGGAGGAGGAGAACGAGCGTAGCAAATGATGGATGACCGACGAATGATTTTTTTCTTCAAAATTATTGTTTCCTCTATTTTCACAATATTTAATAAAACTTTGTAAACGTTCCATGTATCAAGTGCTTCCAGATAGCGTTTGGTTCTTTAGTACAATTTCGCTATCCAGCAATGTTGTAAATAATAATTTTACAAAAGACAAAATTTAGCAGAATTGCATGTTTGCTTTTGGGATTTTGCATAATGTTATCCAAATTGGGTTTTGTCTATCACTGACTTTATTGAAATGATTAAAGCAAACACACGGTAACCAAGCTATGACGAAATGTTTGAACAAAAACAAGAGCAATTCAAGCACAACAATCAACAAATGCAACGGAACAATAGCTGTTACAACATGAATTCACAGAACACAAACCTAGGTGTATCAAGTATCGGATTGGGATCTACTGTCCTCATAAATAACACAGGATTTGTAAACGTTGATTTGTTTCCTTTTATGTAATCGATAATTGTATTGTGTTTTTTAGAGCTACAATAGAGAAAAGGCATATATAGCATCTCAAGGTAACGCTAAGATAGAAATAATTCAATTTCGATTATTCCTAATGAAATGCCGGGTAGACAAAGAAGGGAAAGACAACAAAAGACACCATATCTTTCCCCCGTTCTAGCGTATTATACATGTAAAATAATAGTACAAACGTGAAATAAAAAAAAAAGATCTGCACTGCTTTCATGATGCTCTGTCAATATGTAGTCTGCGGACTCTGTTTTCGGTTTCCATGGTGCTCGTGTCTTTGGGTCGACTATTTGTGTTAGATTCTTCGTGTCTTTCTAGTATTAATTAACATAACAATATACATTAAGCATTTCATTTCTATTCCCATTGTATAGTACACACATACTTATCAACTTACATGTAGCTTTAAACAAAGGAGGTGTCATGTTGAGTAAGTGTTCTTCGTAGAAATTAATGTTTGCTGGAAAATCTCGTCCACAGGTATATTGCCTGTGTGAAATTGTTTCAAACTGGCATAGTTCTTGTCTCAAAGCATAGTCACCCGTTGCCAAGAATATCATAAACTGTTCACTAATCATCCAATCGCGATAAAGCATTTTCACATGTTATGCATTACATCATATGTTGAAATCAACAGTTTCAAAGGAGATTGAAATTTTACTCAATTTCAATATATATCATCCAACCCCTCAAGTGTGTCCACACTGCAAGTTCGTCTACCATTTTTGTTTACGTTTTGTGCGCATGCGGGAATCGTCTGGCGTCATTTGACAGCGTCCCGGCGTGTTATGCTTAGTCTACAAAAATGTGGATTGACATAACCAAAACATGAGGTTTAAATAGGTAAAGAAATATCAAAAGTTAAAAATAGACATAAACAACAACCATTTCACTAATACCTTTTCAACACAATCTTTGGATCTATTTTAAATCAAGATAAACGGTAACAAAAGATTACCTGTTCACTCTCCGAGATTATTTACATTCCTATTCAAATTACTTGTGTTACAATGTGCGTTTATTAGGCCAAACATATTGTAAAATCGTTGTCAAAAATGTAATGATCCTCAGTTGTAACTTGTTTGTCTCTTGACCAAATTTAGAAAACAATGGCTCAAAATCAGGTTGAGAAATCACTTAATAAGTTTAAATAAATATTAATTTTTTATACGAAAAAGAAAACATAGAAATTAAAAAAGAAAAATGAATAATAAATTTGTTTGCATAACAATGGTAGCTTTACTGAAAACTTATTCTTGCCTTCCAAGATTTTGATATCTAGGAACGTCTGAATGAAGATAAATCCAGAAAAAAAGCTTCACACACATAACAAATTTAAACTTATTGTCAATTTTACACACAGTTTAACTTACTGATATTTCATTTAATATATAATGGATTACTGCATGTAAGAAGAGCGTGAAGATATCAAAGGGAGGTAATCAGAATCCGTATATCGAAGAAGAACGGACAACACAATGGCAAAGGAAAACATTACAAAAGGACAAACACCGATCTACAAAACATACATATAAAACTAAAGATCGAGTAACACGAACCCCACTAAAAACCGGAGGTGAACTCGTAAAGGTAAGCAGTTCACGCTCCACTAGTGTCACCCATCGTGTTAATCTAGCTACAAACCTGGTAATAAGTCGTGTAAGATTTGGGCTGCTATCTTTCCGACATGCATCCCATATTCTTTTTCTTATTTTAAGCAAAACATTAGAAGAAAAAAAAAACAACATTGTTTTTAGGCAAATCCCACTCACCTCAGACAAGATAGGAAATACCGCCTGTATAGTCCAACTTCTTTGACTAATGCCTACCTTGCTGTGCTTAAGAAGGAAATACATCAGAGGAAGGCAGCATTACAATTTAATATTTCTAGGCAAACTTTACGTGATAGACTCACTGACAAGATTGACCCTGAATGTGTCACTACTGGTCGAGCCCCAATATTTAGCCTAGAGGAGGAGGAAAAATTGCGCAAAACTATGGCATCATATGGATATACTGGGCAGGATGTCACTGATATAGCAACTGACTATGCACATTAGCAGAAAACCTAGGAATGGAGTCCTTACATTGAGATGGTTTGGAGGTTTTATAAACAGGTGACCTGAGCTGAAGGTTCTTAAACCACATAGTTTGAAAATTGCTCGTGCTAAATGTGGAACAATTGAGAATGTTGAAAAATATTTTGAAAGTTTGGAGGAAGTCATCAATAAGCATGTTCTGCAAAATAAGCCACATCTGATTTTTAATGTTGACGAAAAGGGGTTAACCTCAAATCAAAAGTTGTCTCTGGGATTGAATGTCACTACAGCAGTTACATCAGGGAAATCCAGTACAACTACTGTGGTTGGTTGTGGGAATGCCTCTGGATTTGATGTGCCTCCTTATTTTGTATTTGAGGGTAAAAGAATGGTGGATGACTTGATGAATGGTGAAACGCCAGGTGCTGCAAGTACTGTTTCTGAAACTGGTTGGTCAAATACTAAGGTGTTCAAACAGTATTTGTCAACCCATTTCCTCAAATTCATACCAGGGAGAAATGATGATCCAGTATTTTTGCTCCTTGATGGACATAAGTCACATATTGCTGTGGATGTCATAGAATGGGCACAAGAGCGCAACATTATTTTACATATTTTACCTGTTCATACGTCGCATATTTTGCAGCCACTTGAAATTCGGTGTTACGGACCTTTGCAGCGTATATATGATACTGCATGTCATAAAACGATGCGTCAAAATCATTCCATTATAACCAGGTACAATGTTTGTGAATTGGGTTGCAAAGCTTATCTGAACGCACTTTTACCGTAAAAACTACAGTCTGCTTTCAGAAAGACTGGCATATACACCCTTACCATAACTGTCATTGACAGATTTGCTAAAGCCATCCGAAGTTTTTTAAACCTACATGTAGTGATGATAACAATTAAACTGAAATGAACATTGATGACAATGATGATACTACTGTATTAGAGCCAGTGACAGTGATGGAAGATGAAAATTATGATCTTGTAGAAGATTGTCAAGTGCTAGCTCCAGACTTCTTCAATTAGAAGATAATCAAACTGAAAGAAATGAAATCTGAAACCAACAAGAAGGAAACAACTAATTTGGGTAGAATTTTATCAGGTAGGTCGATAACAGAAACAGCAGTTGCAGAACAAGTGAAACAGCATGTTGAAAATCAGTGGAAAAATAAACCAAAAGACAGCAAACCTGGGAGTAGAAAACATAAATCAACTTAAGATGATACATGTAATTCTAAAGAAAAGCCAGAAAGGAAAGGAGAATCAGTCACAAGATATATGTATATTGATTCAGATTCAACAGACCCTGAAACAGATGATGATGAGATACCAGAAGAAGAAAAGTGCTGTGTTTGTAAGCAGTTTACTCCACAGAAAATTATACTTGAACTAGGGTTTGAAATAACCAGTTGGGTGCAATGTAGATTCCAAACACTGGACACATCTGAAATATTTCACTGAATGGAGAGCAATAAGGAGAGGGACAACTTTTTATTGAACACATTGCAATGACCAGGAATAGACACATATCATAGTTACTTTGTTATTTTTGAATTTTCATGTTTCTTCTTTGGATTTCAAGTTATTTCGTTTTAAATTTATTGTGTTTCCGTTTTAAAATTAATTTTGAACATTAACGAGAAAAGCAATGTGCTTGGTCTAACTGTCGATGACGTCAGCACTATATACACGCGGAGGACGAACTTGGGCGATGAAGGTCGGACTGGTTCCAGATTCCCGGTAAGTTTCAAATTTTGTTTATCGTAAGTAAACATCGTATAATAATTCGTTTTTGTTGTCAATGGTTCACACTGTATCTAGTAAATAAGATTGATAAGTTTCAGTGACATTCGTGAACGTTATCTCTGCGCAGGCGTAAAAACCCGTTAACCGGACGAACTTTGGGTTGTGGAGGATATGTGTGAAATCAATTAATGAATACAAATATAATTTATTTGGTAATCTTTCAGGGATAATCGTTTGAAAGATATCTTAAGTCCCATTTTTAGTCCCCTTTATTTTCTTTAAGGTCCAAAGAAACATACTATTAAAGATTTCTGGCGAATGGTTTGGCAAGAGAAAGTGGATATAATAGTTATGGTAACAAAACTGGAGGAAGAAAGGAGGGTAACATAAATCTTTGATTTCAAATCTGTTAATCAAGTGCGCTGACACCGTATAGAATGTGCATCACTTTCTTTAAACACGTGGTGGAAATTGTAGAAACACTTACAAAATCATATTATCTTCAAGCAGTGACTTGCGTTTACAATAGGAAAATAATAATCATAATATTTTAGCGTCCAATTGTAAACTTTCCATAATTCAATACCAATATGTCTAATTTTCATGTGATGTATGCATATCCAAGCTGATAAGTAAGTCTTCATCGTGTACATGAAATTGGGATTTTCTACATACGGGTAAACTTCTGTAACACAAGCCCTCCGAACAACAATGAGGGGTTTTCGATTCTCAGAAAGTGGAGACATTTTATCGAATTTGTGATATTGGACTTCATTGCACTCAAAAGTTAGATATCCTAATAAGGGAAGACAATGCAATACAAATATATGGTTTTGTTTAACTATATTATGTTATTTAAAATATTAAAAATGCCATGCCAGTTTAATTAGTAACTATATTATTGAAGAATGATAAGAAGCATAATATATTAGTTATATGTTAATTATTGCTAATTATTTATTATATAATTATTAATTAGAAAAAATGTGAGCAATATTGGCCTGAATCTACTTCTAAGCCATTCGTCACTGGGCAATTCAAAGTGTCTTTGAACCAAGAAAGGGAGCATACTGGCCATATGTATAGAATGATTAGGCTCTTGAACAAAGAGGTAAGAAAACATTTGTAAACTCGTAATATAAGTAAACTACATTACATTATTCATGTGATTAATTGATTGGTTGGTAGTTAGTTATTAGTTAGTAAATAGTAAAGCACTAGATATTACAGTATAGCACTAAATGCAACAACTACAACAGACGATAATGTAATCGGTCACTGTTACCTACAAGTTGTTCCAATGATCCTTTAATGTACAAGTTGGTTAAATTTGTGAAAAGTGTGGAGATACCAAAGATGTAATTAGCAGCCACAGATGGGCTGACAATGCAATAGCCAAGGAAAAATGGGAAAAGCAGAAGCAATTGCATATGAAACACTACGCAGAAAACAAGACTTGGCAACGCGAATCCCACAAAATAATTATTACAAATATATCTATAGTATTTTACTGTGTTTTCCAGATGATAGGAAGCAATATACTGCGATTAGTAACATATTTTCAGATGAATCTGGGTGATATTTTTTCGAACTGAATTTCAATAAATAGTCTGTAATATGCAAGCGTATATGTACTTTTGCCTATTTGTTAATAACACAGCTACATGTGGAATTGACATAAACTTTCAAATATCAGCTAAATTGGTTGGGAATTGAAAATATGTTACCGAGTTGCGTCCAACTATAGTCCATCTAAGAGATTGCATATGGTACAAGTTAAATTTAACAATGACACGGCTTTCATGTCAGTGGCTTTATATAGAGGTGTACAATTCAAATAGATTGAACATGAACATTGTCTTTATTACCATTATTTTACTGGAAGTACATTCTTCACTGGAGCACGCAATCCAATGTCTGAGGATTTCTTCTTAATGTCAACCAGTAGGAAAAACGAAGCTAAAATGTACGATGTGTCATATTGAATTCACAAACAAACTCAGATATGCCTGAAATTAAACACAAAGTTACTACTAAGATATAGTGGTAAAATAACGCCGCGAGGCAAACAACTGAAAGCACGATTGCGACCACGCAAGTCGAAGACGTACTATTAAATCTACGTCTTAAGAGACAATGTCAATCGTGGATCATTAGCCTTGCGATAGATGTAGTATTGTATTGGAGTTTAAATGCAATGGGTAAAGAATGGAGAAATACAAATCATTTTGTTTTTTATATTTGTCACGAGAAAGGTTAATGTCACAATAAGTAGAAACCTTCAAGTAGAAATAAATCAATCAGATACATAATGGATTCGACTCTTGACTTATACTGATGTTATGTATTTTGTCACCAAACACTCCCTCCGTTTACTATGTGGAAATGTGCTTTATTCTTCAAATATACCAACAAGTCTGATACAACTATATCCTCTGTTCATTTTTAGTCAAAATCTGAGAGGACAGTTTACCATTTCCATTTCACGCAATGGCCTGACCATGGTGTTCCAGATAAAATAAAACTGGTTAGTTTTTACAGAAAAGTCAAAAGTACAACGACATATCTGAATGGTCCAATGGTTGTTCACTGCAGGTGACTGTTTATGTTCAATTATAAATTATTTTGTTTTTATAATTTAATTTTAAGGATATCTCATGTATACAATATATGCATATCGTGAGTTCGATTAATTCTTTATTTACATCAGATAAGTGGTAATCAGTTGTATGTCTATTGTGAATTATCTAAGAAGCAGTAGTTAGACATTTTACGCTAAGTTCCGAGTGGGAGAGCGCTTTTGGATTGTCAAATATAACAGAAAATAACACTGACAGGATTGGTAACTTTCTGCATTGCAAAATTATACCGCTGCCCACATATGTCTATATCTAGCTGTAATGGCTTCACAGGTGCAAGAAACGTGTTCTTCTCGATAAGAATAATTGTTTTCTGAAAATGTTACAGAAATGAATATTGTACAGGCATGCAAATATACAGTGACAAAAGCCATGCTTTTTAGTGCAATATAAGTACGATTTACAAGTAAGTTTCCAAAGTTCATCAGGTGGTGTTCGTGTTGCTCGATACATAACTTTTAGCGTAATGTTGCGTAGATCATTGTTTGTCCATTTGTCTTTATTTCTTTTGGCAATTGTATGGTCTGTCCTTCTTCGACTTACGGCAGCGTCTGAATACCCCCATTATATATTCAATTTGTCTAGTGACAATGTATAGAAGAACACTGTAACAAAATGTATTGTCTTGTGATATAACCTTATGCTGATAGTGAGTATCCTGTTGGAAAAACTGATATATATGCAATATTTGTCTACTCAATTTGTACTGTGAACAAACATATTTGTTGCAGCGGGACTGATTGTCATGTCATGTTGAGACATTTACAAATGGCGGTTTCCAAGGATTTCATGCAATACATAACGCAAATAGGTGCGGACGATTAACAGAGGTTAAGCCCAAAGGTTAAGGAATACAACTGTGTTATGTCAATATTTAATTTAATTATTTAGTGCCGGTATTGGCAGAACGGGAACTTTCCTAGCAATTGACGCCTTGTACGAACATGGTCAGAAAACTGGATATATAGATATCATGGAGTATGTTCAAATGATGAGAAAAGATCGAATGAATATGATTCAAACCAAAGTAAGTTTCGCTTTAAGAAGTACTACACTAAAATATTACGTTATTCGGTATGTGACAATGCATTTGCCTCATTTATAATATACCGGAAAGGATTTTTGTTCCTGCTTTGCAGTGGGTGTGAATTCATGATCACTACTTTCTCTTTGAAATTTGTGAAACATGCCCAAATTATTTCGTCTTTATATAATGAGAAGAAGCAGATAACTCTCCGCCTGGTTGTAGACCACTCTCAAATCAAATGCATTTACGTGGTATGCATAAATATATAAATAAAAGCAAAATATCATACAACATATACATATCTATCGTTCTACCTTTGACAATTACTGTTCTTCAATTTACATCTTCAGATTTCCTCTTTGGCATCTATAAAGTGTGTTTATGTCATTCATTCTTTTTTGTAATCATTTTATATGCATACTGTTATATTTAATTTGTTCCTGTTTATATTGCATGACTCTGTATGAAGTATGTCTGACAATACGAACTATGTCTACTATTTCGTTCTCGCGTTATACATATGCTTATTTGAAATGTTAATGATGTATTGGTTCTTTACAGGAACAATACACAACTGTGTTCGAAGCTTTACTGGAAGCTTTCACTGTACCTGACACAGCCATTGACAAAGATCATTTCTGTAATTATTTGGAGAATCAGCAACTGCATATTACACCGAAAAATCAAACTTTTCAAAAAATAGAATTCCAGGTATAATATATTGGAGGAATAATTGTATATCTATTGATAGAAGTGTGTCCTGGTTTTACATACTTAGATGTAGAACAAGAAAATGGGGTTTCCTATATACCTGTATGCAAGTCATATTGTGTTGAATATTAATATACGAATGAAACACCGTCGTGTTTCTGCAATGGATGACAAGTTAGACCACAAGCGGTAGAAACAGCTCCTGGCTGACTTGTGGCATAGCCTGTGTTAACTTGCTTTTTTTCACAATGCATTAAAACACAGAATAAATGATAACCGACATCACGTAATACACATATATAATGATGTGTGCAGATACGTATATAATTAGTTATTCTGAATGTATCAGTTTATCGCGGGACGAGAACCATTTTTTAATATGATATGTATATTATTTAGAGGTGCTTGGTTTTTGAGCTTAACTGTTTCAACGTATGGCCAACCTGTTGTTAAATAGTACATAGTGGGTGTTCTGTATGATTTGATATCATATATGACGGGTACATTTCTATACTTTGTACTTTATTACTTTAAAACCAATATATCTTATTAAACCGTACCATCAATATATCAACTTTCATAAATGAACACTGTTCTATTGTAGAAACTGAAGGACATAAAACCAACATATCCCGATAGCTCATATAAGGCGGCAATGTCTAAAGAAAATGCTGCCAAAAATGCTTTTCCGAGCATCTTACCACGTAGGTCACAAGACATAAACTCACTGTATGTGATAATGCTGATAATTATTTTTATTTGCAATTTTCTGTAATGCAACATTATGCATATTGTTTTGAGGGAAACGAAATAATGTTTCCTTTATAAAAGTAGAAATAAAAAAAAAGTTGGGAAGAGGTGGTGATTATCTGTTTTGCTAAAGCGAATTTGATTATCTTTGAGGAGGAGCTATTAGTTGGCATAAAAGCGCGAAGATAAGTAGTAAATCATAACTTCATATTTACCAGGTGAGACACAGAGGTATATGTGACATCACTGATACGTTGTTTGAGAGAGAGAAAGAGGGATGCATAACCAAGAAAATAATCGTCTCTTATGACGAAATATTGCTATGTTAATACATTCGCATATAATAATATTTATATTTATATGCACTGCCATAGTATCAAAGGTAAACATTTATTTGATAAATTAACATTTTGTTTGTATTCGTAGATGATGAATACAGACCATTCCTGATGTCGTATGAAAAATCAAGAAATGACTACATCAATGCAGTAATTATTCCAGTGAGTATAAATTACATTCCATAATTTGTATGTTAAACGTAAACCAATAGTAATATATTAAACTGGTGTGGAGTATTTGAATAGTGTTCATTATTATTGACGAATACATTATTATAATATACATTCTGCAAATGTAGCACCGTTTTGTCAAATTGCCAATTGAAGTACTTTTAACTATTGTATAAAGCGTCCAGTTAATCTACTCTTAAAAAAATATGTACAGGAAGTGACTGTTATTTAATGTCATTGGCATATGTACATGTAGTACAGACAGCATTTGCATTTAATATAACATAGCGTCGTATTTTTTAGTTCAAAGTATAATTCGATTTTTCTGGTCCCTGACTGTATATCTACTAATTTTAGTTTTTAAAACGCAACATTTTGTTGTTAATCATCAGGGATATGTTGGAACAGGGAAGTATCTTATTACTCAGTACCCACTACAAGACACAGTAGTTGACTTCTGGTCAATGGTGTATGATACTGACTCTACTGTTGTTGCTATGCTGAAATCAGTTGACGAGGTTTGTATTTGTCCCATTACTTGTATATCTGTCATGGTAATCATGTGTCATTAAAGAGGCTAGGAAATGTTAATATATATATATATATATATATATATGTACCGGGGTCCTATGTTACCATGGTAGTTAAATTATAAAAAATATAGCGATCGCATTGCTTGAAAGCACACGTGCATGCACGATATCATAGACGACACGGTACCATAACATTGACTAAATCAATCACTCGATGTCATGGGTGATGATAATATAAGTAAGAATAGACATGGATATATATGAATACTAGAGACTATTCAACATTAAATTCTAAGAAAGTCGCCAACATCATACCTTACAAAAATGCTTAAACAATATTGTGTCTATGATAGTTATTTGAATGATAATATACATCATATATGGATCGGGAATCATAAAGGGCTGTCCCTCCTGTGAAAATATTTGTCTTAAATATCCTTCTCTGAAACAACTATGCTCCAACGATACTAACAGCAAGATTTCTGGTATGGTATTTAACAAAGCTTGTGATTTATGTAGATCGGAAATACGAGCTAGCTATAATATTGGGACCGTTAGCATATTTATATGAAGGGGACATATACATGTAGTACATGGAGGTTGTCGTACACTGTATAATGTGTATTTGGATCGGTGTCTATTGATGTAAGCCAAAGCTCAAACTGTAAATGACTCATTATTTAATAATCTGCAAAGTAATTTGTTTTGAAAGACCATTCCCTAGTATCACTAAGCTATTTAGCATTCACTTGAGTGTAATGTTTTCGTGTATAATCCTCTCCTAGGCGAACGCATAGCTAATTTGTCTGAAAACAACTATACTCTGGGAACAAAGAAAAACTATATACAGGTAAAACAAGCGAAATTAATAACAGTTCTGACAACACGATATCGAACAATAACCGAAAGTGATACCATGTGCTGCGAAAATTGTAGAGGGGGTAGTATTTCCTGACATTTAATAACTCGGCGCTTCGAAGCCCTTATTCCAGATGCAAGTTAAGCAAAAAGGGCTCCGTGGTGCAGGCATATATAACTGCATGTTTTTATGCTAATCCGGAATCCAAATGGACGACTCGCAAGTTTGAAAGAGTTTTCAAATGTAAAACCATATAATTGATATTAAAATATGTCTGTAAAACAGTTGATGTTCTGGGCTATGCTTGTGTGGTTGTTTGTTATTTTTATTATTTTTTTTTTGCTTGTTTATGTGTTTTTAAAAACAATATGGAGGGGGTAATCTTTTTCATACAATGATGAGTAGCTTAGAACAACGATAATCAGGAGAGTGACTTTGTCTCTAGTAAACCTCTAGCTTAGAACAACGATAAACATGAGAGTGACTTTGTCTATAGTAAACCTCTAGCTTAGAAAAAAACGATAAATAGGGGAGTGACGTTGTCTCTAGTAAACCTCTAGTTTATAACAACGATAAACAGGAGAGCGACTTTGTCTCTAGTAAACCTCTAGTTTAGAACAACGATAAACAGGAGAGTGAATAAGTCTCTAGTAAACCTCTAGTTTAGAACAACGATAAACAGGAGAGTAACTTTATCTCTAGTAAACCTCTAGTTTAGAAGAACGATAAACAGAAGAGTGACTTTGTCTCTAGTAAACCTCTAGCTTAGAACAACGATAAACATAAGAGTGACTTTGTCTCTAGTAAGCATCTAGCTTAGAACAACGATAAACAGGAGAGTCACTTTGTCTCTAGTAAACCTCTAGTTTAGAACAACGATAAACAGGAGAACGACTTTGTCTCTAGTAAGCCTCTAGTTAAAATTTAAAATTATGTCTACGTTTTGTTACACAATCGAATTATTAAAATTCTCATTTTGACTAATTGTCATAATCAGATTTCATTGTTCGTCGACGCCATTCCAGGAAAGTAATATGTACAGATAATGTGTGCATTCTGAGAAATAAAAAGAAACAATAATATTCTTAGGGCAGAATATTATTATTCCATATAATTTTGATTTCAAATTGTATTAAAATTGTGTTGTCTATCCCAATTTATACTTTACACTAGTATTAATTAACATTTAACTAGAATATCCTTGGACATGTACAGTATATTCTTTCATTGCATAAATTAAAAACATTGTTTGATTATTTGAATTCGAATTGATAATGAAAAAAAACTCATTTCAGGGTGTTCCCTTATGGCCGCAGAAGGGTGAAGTATTCCACTTCTCAAAATTCAACGTCAGCGTGAAATCAGAAAATACGTCGTTTCCGTTGAGTATTACTTTGAATCATAAGGTATGTTACGCATAATTCTATATATCTTGTTTTGTTCGTAGATATGATGCTAATTTTTATCTTCATTTGTTCTATAGTCAATTGCAACAAGTATATTCAGGATGTAAATTTATATGAGAGAAAATTGAACAGCGCGTATATGATGAAGGTCTTTCCAGAAACGCACCGTGCTACCTACATTATATGTCTATGTTATTTTGTACTTAATTAAAAAGTAAAGAGTGTTCTTCTATTTGCAATATGTGTACCAAGTCATTTCAACATACATGTCATTGATGATGTTTCAATCAGTAGGAATTGACATCAGTGAAAATAGAATGTGCAATCAGTAACAGAAAATCCAGAGACACTGGCAACATTGGGCACATACGACACAGTACGAAGTCAACCAATGCAAAATATAACAACAAAGACACCTAACCATATGATCAACGCGGACCCAACCAAAAATAAGCCGGGTAAATCCAGGAAAAGCAGAACCTGCTTTAAAAAAAACACCCACCTGGTGAAATCCGTCAAAGATTACTTTGCATGTATTTCATTACAAAAATAATTCTGACTTGAATGTGTGTAAGCATTCGCATACATTACTGGGTAAGCGTGCCCTAATATAATTGGGAATTAAGCCATTATCATTTACCTGACTGTGACTCTACACCTTCAAGCGGTCTTTCCCCAACTTGTATATATATGTATCATTGATAAACATGACTCCATAAGTCATATAATCTCTCTCTCTCTCTCTCTCTCTCTCTCTCTCTCTATGCGTGTGTGTGTGTGTGTGTGTGTGTGTGTGTGTGTGCATCTATTATGATCTTTATTCTAAATGGTGCTCTCGTCAAATAATTTTTTTTTCTGAATATGTGTCTTATTTGTTGTAGGATACAGACAGGAATAAAACTGTACGCATATTTGCAATGGATGAATGGAATGCAGAGAATGTACCGTCGTCTGAGATATGTATGTTAAATCTCTTGAACTCTGTTTCATCCTGGAGAACAGACCATCCAGGATCAGTTACCGCCGTTTGTCAGTAAGTCTCTCTTTTTCATTTTTTGACAAATAAAACATTAGTCTTACAATATCATCATTAATAAATAACAGCCTACCGACAACAAGGACAAATTGATTTTACTATAATTCTTCATCTGCGCAATACACGCCATGTCAGCATTTCACTTTTCAGGTAAAATGTTCCCTTCATTTATTTGTTTTTAAGGTTCCATTTTATCTATTATACTAAGGTTAAATATGCCACCTAATTAATTATTTATTTCATTTAGTGAACTAGCTTTTAGTTCATGTTTGGCAATTTTTTTCTATTTTTATAAGGGATGGTGGTGAAAAAAGTGGTGTCTTTGCTGCGCTTAGTCTGGTGTTAGAGAAAATGGAGCTAGATGACGAAGTAGACATATTCCAGGTGGTGAGAACAATACAAATACGAAGACCAGAGTTCTTCCCAAGCTTCGTAAGTTTATGTTTGTTTTCCATGGATACAATATTCGTATGCAAAACTATCAAAAGAGTTAAATGAAACTAAATATGATTATGTTCCTAAATAATTCTAGATAAATATCACTACACGAATTTTGTATGTTGTTATGTGATCACCTTTAGATCTTCTTCTCACGCATAACTCTGTCTTTGATATGAAAACTTTCCAAATAATCATCATCATGCATAAAAGCACAAACTTTGCTGAAATCTGTAAAGAGAAATTCTCTAAAAATAACAGAACCCCATAACGGAAATATAAAGTGTTCAATATCGGCAGTGTCATCTAAACTGACATTATATATGAATAGAGATTATAGATTATATGTGTTAAAAACATTTTTAAAACTACAAAGTATTTCGATTATGTTGTTGTCGTCCCTTTTCTTTCTTTTTTTTTCTTTTTTGTTTGGGTAACCGGAGTGCCCATATACAATCTACCTGGCGCAGGTCAATAACAAACTTTATCACATATTATATGGAGTACACATCGGAAAGGACGACATTTGTGATATACAGTGTGTACATAGTGACAAGTACAGGCAACTTCCATATGGCCACGATGTATGAATTAACTATGACTAGTTCTGCTTTTGGTGAATATACTGCACCGATACAATATTCAACATGGTTGGCTCGAGATATTACTATTATGTTACTCGTCGTGTTTTGTTAAAGAGTTTTTGATTGCTCAATTCTAAGTGTATATAATTAATTGAGTTGTCTTGGTATATTTTCAGAATCAATATGAATACTGTTACCAGTGTATCAAGGAACATCTAGAGGGACATTTCCTTTATGCTAACGCATAATGGATGAACACAACCTAAAGGAAAGCACTAAAGCTTGTCCTACTTTACATTCGTTAACCTTAATAGAACTCATCAATAATTAAATACACTATATATGTGCACTTCCTTTATCAATATCTCTTAATACAAAAGGTTGGACTAAATGTAGTGGTTCTCCATATTTTTGTAATTGTATTGGTCGTATATGGACCAAATATTGTATTTCATGTATTATAAACTGAGTGCCGAATAATGTATAAACTTGGCCATATGTTAGGGACCACCAAATTTGAAATGGAAAATATTTTTTACATCGCCCTTTTCTCTTGTTAATATATATATATATATCTGATAGATAAACATATATTCTTTCATGGTACCTATTTTTTATCGATCGATTTATTAAAGAACTATGAAATAGGTTTTATAAGTTCACGTGTATCTTTATACAACTCAAGTTTAGCTGGGATTTCTAATCAGTATCTGCACGTGCAGTATAGGTAACACTTTAAACTTTCTAAACTGTATTTCAACATGGCACGTCGAAAACTATCAGATGCAGAGATATGGCAATAGGATGGAATGATAAGGGGTGGTATGTCATACAGACAGGCTGCTGAACGATTCAGTGTAATGCAGTGCATGAACCACACCGTGAAAGAACGACAGAGGACATGAAGGCTTCTGAAAACGACCACAAGAGAAGATAGGCCCCGTACAAGGTTCGCTATACAACAGCCATTCAGCACTGCAAACATGCTGCGAAGCCGATGGATTGTCAATGGGTGCATTATCAGACGGGCCGTCAACAAACGTCTTAACAATGCAAGGTTTCATGCTAGGAGAACGCTACTGCAGAAAACGTCACAAAAATCCAAGCTTAAATGAGCACGTGACCATATGGGATGGAATGTTAGGTCGTGGCAGAGAGTGCACTGGTCAGATGAAAATAGTTATTTGTTGAATCCAGTTGATGGCCGCGTCCGCGCATGGAGACCGATAAACACAGCATTTTAACAGGAACATATTGTGGGCACAACCGCGTTTGGAGGAGGTGGTGTTACTGTTTGGGGAAGCTTTTCTCTAACATGTAAGATTGACTTGTATGTCCTTGATGGAATTTAACAGGACAACAGTACCGTGATGAGATCCTGTGCCCATAAATTGTGCCTAGCTGTGATGGTCATCCATTAGCAAGTCGACTAATTCTAATGGATGACAATACTAGACCACATAGGGCCCGCATAGCGCAAGACTATCTGCAACAGGAGGCAATAGAGCTACTGCCTTGGCCAGCCATTTCACATAATATGAATCTGATAGAACATTTATGGGACTATTTAGGACGAAAGGTGAACGCACATACCCCAAATTGTCAAAGCATTCAAAAATTAAGGACTGGTTTGGTTCAGGAATGGCAACAGTACCCTCAACAGAGACTGATGCGCTTGATTCACGGAATGAGGAGACGCGTTTAGAAACTGTACAGGAGGCGAGGCGGTTATACTCGTTATTGACTGTATTATGAGTTCTAAATGTTGAAAATTGATTAGTTGTCATTTTACAATCAGATTAAACGTGTTTGGTTATTCAAATTACACCAAACCTAGCTGGGATTGTCCCTGGGTGAGTCCCTTTTAAAATTGTGTCCAACAGCCCCGCCCTCCATCCAAAATCGGTGCTGTTACTAAGAATATAAATTTCGTCAATTGTCCATTGCTGCTTTATTGTAAAGCAAAATGAACCGAACTTTTAACTGCAGCTACATGGTAATGGGTAAATTAACATATATTTTCAAACGATTTATACCGATTATAGAAATTAGGCATATTTTGATAAACGATCACATTTAAATCTTCTCCTCTAAAACCGCTGAACCAAATTAAAGCAAATTTGGCTGGGATGGTCCTTTGGTGGTTCCCTTTCAATAGTGTGTCCGACAGCACCAACGTGGCTGATTTTACTAAAAATAAAAATGTCTTTAGTTGTCATTGTCTGCTTTATTACAAATCAAAATGAACTCAAATTTTAACTGCAACTACATGACAATGAGTAGTTTAACATATATGCTGGGTTTTTCTGTGATATGTTTTTCAGCCAGTTTATTCCGCTTAGGAATATTATGAGTCAAAAATCATATTCAAATCTTTTGCTCAGAAATTTGAGTTGAAATGATCTTTGGGTGTCCCACTTTCAAAATTATGTGTAACACCCCAATTTTCTATTTCAACTTTAGATGTCAAATTGAAAACCGGGTGAGCGATTACAGGCTCCTCTGAGCCTCTAGTTTAATGTGGTCATCCTGACGATTTTCCACCTCTAACTCCAATTACTGGCGACCCCCACTGATTCCTATTGACATGATTAGTATGGCTGTAACAAGGGTAAAACATATGTTTAACAATTTATGTTTCATATTGTGACATGTGATTAGTATAATTTACTTCCCGTGAACTGTGATTAGTAAAAATTATTCTTCGTGATGAGACCCCTATCTCCCATTCATCTTTATGTGTCAGCTAAAGTTTGTAAACAGACGACACCGGAAACTTGCACCAGAGGCACTGTTATGTATTTTTGCACAAGCCGCATATGGTATGTGTTATCAACCTGGGTGTGATGTTATGGCTAGCTTACTTCTGCTCGTTAGACATATGCACAATTGTCATAGTAATGTTA
Organism: Gigantidas platifrons; assembly: GCA_002080005.1. Lineage (NCBI taxonomy): Eukaryota > Metazoa > Mollusca > Bivalvia > Mytilida > Modiolidae > Gigantidas > Gigantidas platifrons. Next base: position 395,188 of record MJUT01016914.1, read on the forward strand.
AGTACATGATAAATGGTAGTATTACTGACTAGCATAAAACATGATATGCATGATCTAACCAGAATAATCTGTTATCGTTTTAGAGTAGTGTCCCTTTAACATAATTCATTTGTTTTTCCATGTTTTTTTAAATGCTATGTAATAAAAAAAAACCAGCAAATTCATTTGTGAATGACTAATACGTTAGTACAGGATGTAACATCAACGAACTTATACAACCTGCAAGTCAGTGATAAACATACATTGGTTACATTATTGTTGCAAAATAAGTTTATTTATAAATCAACACTCATATCGTAAGTCTACATTTGAATTTTATTTGATCTTAATGTATACTATACAGTCCGATAAAAGGTAAGCACCACCTGACTTGTTTCAATAATATCTTCTCCAATAATGAACTTATTTCAAATCGTTTTGCTGTTGTCGTTACCTGTACACACATACTTACTTACCTGTGAAATAGGTTATTGATCGATTTTTATTTATGTGTATATGACAGGGTGTGCAAAGTACCACGTGTACTTTTCAACATTTGTGCTTGCGAACCAAAGCTGATTTTTTTGTGTAGAATTTTAAGTTTCATTGTCTATTGGTTTGGTATGGTGCGGCGAAAATTAACCATACCAGAAAAGTGACAAGCTGTTGGCATGCATAACGGTGGTTTTAGCCATAGAAGGGTTGCAGACCACTTCAGGGTTAACCATTCCATCATTGTACGACTGATGAAGCGCTTTCGTCAAACGGGGAATGTTACTGACCGTCCCCGTACAGTTAGACCTCGCAAAACGACTCCGAGAGAGGACCGGTTCATATCCAGACGGGCGGGGCAACGACATTCAGTACAGCTGGTGCACTTCGTGGTAATTTAGCGCTTGGAGGTCACATTAGCACACCTACTGTAATCAGACGCCTCCACCATCAGGGAATGCGAGCGCGACGACCCATAAAACGTCCACAATTGACATTACGTCATCGCCATGCTCGATTTGACTGGTCACATGATCATTTGGGATGGACTATTCGCACATGGAGACGGGTCCACTGTTCTGATGAAAGTCGTTTTTTGCTACGCCCTACCAGCGGTCGTGTAAGAGTTTGGCGCCAACGAAACACTTCATTTCAGGACAACCATATTTTAGGCACAACTGCTTTTGGGGGGTGGGGGTGTAACTGTCTGGGGTTGTTTTCCTTTGACTGTAAGTTAGACTTGCACGTTTTTGATGGTAATCTGACCAGCCAAAACTACCGTGACAATGTGCTCGCTCCACGCATAGTCCTCCATTTCGACAATCATGCGTTGGCTGACAGGGCAATGTTCATGGACGACAACGCCAGGCCACATAGAGCCCGAATTGTACAAAATTGTTTACAGCAAGAGACTGTTCAGACAATTCCATGATCCGTGATGTCGCCAGAAATGAACCCTATTGAGCATGTATGGGACTTAATTGGCCGCAAAATTAACCAACGCAATGCAAAATGTCAATATATTGACGAATTAAGAACTGCTATCTTACATGAGTGGCGTGGCAACAGTTCCTCCAAGAATGGCTGAAGCGTCTTGTGCGAAGCATGACGAGACGTGTTACCGAACGTCACAATAAACGCGGTGGATATACTCGTTATTGAGTTTGATGCCTTACACATACACACAATAGATTCATTTAAAAGTTCTTAAAATCTGAAGACTGCATTTTAATGTAATGTTAAAAACTTCCATCAAAGACAAACTGGTTCTACGTTTTTCAAGCGCCTGTTTTGAACCCCATTTTTGCCACGTCGTAGTCACGTCTTTCAGGATGATACATACTTCGTAGATTGGTAATTTGAGAGCCCTTGGTATAGTATTTTAAGAAGTGTTAGAAAAATGGTGATATCTATTTTATTGTTTTAACAGTAATGATGTAAAACAATATATCGATAAAAATATAGGGTGGTGCTTATTTTTTGTCGGAGTGTATATATGTCTTTTCTGATTGTACTTTATAATGATGAGCTTTTATTAGTTATAAGCTATTTACAATCCTATCCGTAGGTATGGATAGTTTAACACCGAAAAGTACCACAGTGTGAAGACAAATGGTATACAAAGGTACTGAAGGGTGCTAAAATCTTCATATATCCAATCACACCCCGAAAATTTTACTAAGTCTGCGATAATGGTTGTTAGTTGTTAGTTGTGGTGTGTAACGTCAATTTCAACAATATTTAAGATTTATCGTGGTGGTCAGTTGGATTGGAGATGATAATCATAGTGTACTCGGAGAAAACTATAAACCTGACAAAATTTGGCCGTTGTGTTGTTTGTTCTTCTTCGATATACGGATTCTGATAACCCCTTTTGTATATCATGCACTTCTTTGTGATATATAGACAACATTAGTGAAGCGTCTTAAAATATAAAGTGTATGTGTAGGAGGCTTAAAACTGGGATAAAGGCGAGGTTTACCGAGCCTTTCCCCACTTTTGTACAGAATACACAAACACCCTATATTTTAAGACACTGTATTACTATTGTGTTTATCCTGCGGCAAATCACATTAATCCATCGACGTTTATATATTGTATTAATGGCTAAAATTATATAATTATCCCTTGATTGCCTCTTTTGATCTTTTTCTATTACCAGGAAGTGCACTAGGCTCCCAATGCTCAACAGGCAGCGTGTAAGAGGAGTACCAGTCAGTGACAGTAAAACACAAAAATGTATCCCTTAATGCAATTGGTCTGCTCAAATAGAACAAGTGTTTTTACAGTATATTTTGTCATGGGAGGGAATGAACTCACCAATTCAGTGGCTACATTTTTAAATTCCAATACTTTGATACCAAGTTACAACAATTATTGTCCATGTTTCTGTGATTTGATAGTTGAGTGTATGGGTGCCAAGCCAAAACATATTTTTGCTACTTTGCAATTTCCTTATTTTATTTTGGTACTGATATAATATTCATTAATGGCGATTTTGTTAGTTTGTTAATATATAATACATGTAATCACATTAACATTGTAGACTGATACTACTAATTGAATTGCAGTTATGTTTTTGGTTTATTATTGTGAAAGAAAAAAAAAATGTTTACAATTGAAGTATGTGTGTTCCCGTTTATCCACAGTATATACTTATTTCAATACTTATTCTACATATTTTCAATATACAAATGTACACCCCACGTACTTGCAAATCTCCACAATAGTTGAAAAAATGACATTTATTTTAATAGAACATAGTATTACTATTATCTTGATAGAGTAACTCTTTTTGTTTAGATAAATTTGATATTAGCTTAATTAGTTGACAAACTTAATTTATCGTCAACTATTTTAAAATATCCAGGAAGTATATTGTATTGTGTCATGCATTGTTTTAATTGTATTTTGTTTTCTCACATTTGTTTCTAACTATTACACCTGCATTTGTTCATTGTCTAATACAAATAATATTATGGTATTATGCATAATAATGATCATTTTAAGTTTCGCATTTACTGAATAATCTAGCGTGCACAACAATTGTGTATATCCAGCTGGGGAATGACCAAGAGTATGCAAAGTGCTCAACAAGAAAGGATGTTGATAAAAAACACATCAATTATTTAAGCCGTTTCTAAAATAGGTGGGTAAAACAAACATAGATATCAAAGCGGTGCACTCTCCCTGAACGATTGACTAGAGAGCTTAAGACATTTGGTAATATCTTACTGCTAAGGAAGAGTACTTGTGTTGCTGTTCACAGTTACCGTTTCTTAACAATTTATGATATGCATACTTATTCATTCTTTGCTTTTGTTGTCTATGTGTTGTATATTGTATTTATATATCTGTTCACAATTACCACTTCACCTACAGGAACACTCGGGTATAAACATATAATATCAGTTCAAAGCTACAAAGAAAACTTCTAACAACAGGGGATGTTCTGTTTGATAATGATAAGACAACAACACCTATTGATAACCACTCGTTAGTCATGAGTGGTTGGTGGTGCTCCGTTCCAAAACAATATTTACGGACATTATCCAATAATTCCGATTTCCGTATAAATCTATTTTCGGTTCGTCTGTACCTCCTGTTATTTGTAGGAGGGTTCGTGTCTTATTTACGTTATTTGTGGTTGTTTGCATATAGTGGTGTCAAATACATATGGTGTTGTGCGTTTGTTTTGTTTGTCTTCGTCTCGTGTGCCCTATGTTGCTCTGGGTTTTCCTTTCGTATTGGCACTTCGGTATTATCTAACGTTCATTTACTTCTACTTATCAAAACATCCTTACATGATTTATTGTTTGTCAATTCTTGCCACGGATATGACCGAAAGTCTGTCTACGTGAGGTTAAACAACAATATAGCAATCATTTTAAGACTATCGGTGTGACAAAATGATGCAGTGCATATCGTTATATCTCTCTAAAATATTGTGACTATGGGTGTGACACAATGGTTCAGTGCACCTCGTTATAGCTCTCTAAGATACAGAAATTTCCACTTAATAATCGTGTGGGGAAGAATTTAAATCTAATTATAGCACAACGGACAGGATATTAGCCCGGTGATACTACAATGAAATATATTTATGGATCAAAAGTCTTTCCGCACTAAAATCTGTCCATGTACATTTCAAATAAAAACACTTATATGAGTCCAAAAGTCATTCATTCAAGACTTTCTTAAATTGTTATCCTTTAAAAGGAGTTTATTATAGAACTTTCATGCAATTTATCGAGCTTTTATTTGCAAGTATTTATTATTTAGACACAAATTTATGTAAATTCGCGACGTCGCACTTCTTGATAATTATAAACTAGTGAGAAAAATGAAACTTTGTGTTTAAATAATAACTTAGGGGAAAGCTTAAATAAAATTAAAAGAAAACGAAGAAATATTTATGTTTTAATGTTGAACATTCGAATGAGTAAGAAATTAATTGAAGAGAATTTCTCAAAATAATATATGTTATATGAAATATAAGGAAATATTTTAGAACGGCTTGACGCTTGCAACATTTCTGTGCATTTGATACATTGTTGTAGTTTACAATTTTGCAACACTATACTATTGGTGTTCACATCTTTATTAAGCTAACACACACTACTAATATTAATAAAGTACAAAGGATAGAACACGAAAATCATGGTGATGGCTGTGAAAGTGCATACATACATTAATTATCTAATAGAACATGGAGTCGTCGTTGTGGTGATCACATGATAGTTGGAATCAGTGCATAGTACCACTAAAGTTGTGAGTTCGAATCCAGCTGTACTGAAATATTGTTGAACTTCAAAGAGTTTTTGAAATTGAAAACAGTAAAAATCATCTAAACCTTCCCTTTCAATGCTAACTCCGTTCCAAACTATAACATTTACAAATAGTTCGAGTGTAGGGAGGGTGGGTGGCATTTAATCCCTACAGTGATTATATGACTCATAGAATCCCAATCAAACTTCGACTTAACCAAGGTAAGTCTCGTTTAATTTAGGTATTATAATTACGTCATATAACTTCCGGGAATAAATGAGACTTCAAAGTCAATTTAAAAACTACCAATAATAAGAATATAAACATTAATCTGCTAATGTTTCTTTAACACCCCTTTTACAGAGGAGTCCTGCCTCTCTATAGGATTGTACTAAAACTTGGCAAATGCCGATGCATTAGACTAACCCGCTGTCTGTAGAATGTCTTGAATTTGGACTTTGTTACGTTTGGCCTTAGAAGATGAAGCGGACCTCACGCTGTGAGCTCCAAAGATTTCTGTATTAATTCCTGACTTTGCCATTACAGTTTTGATCGAACGAGCAATTGTATCGTTTGACACTTCCCCATGAGGTTTAATATAACTAATAAATAATTTTGAATGTTTACGTAACAACAAAGTTCTTGAAATGTACTCTTTCATAACAGTATATGTACATAACCTCCAATCTGGGGGATAAGCTTTAATTGTCAGAACAGTATTTCTGTATCCGGGCAGACTTTGTTTCAATAAACCCTCAAATACAAACACAAACTCTGAAGTGAACTTGGTTACACTATTTACACAAAGCAAGTGAATTGACTGGATTCCTGCAGTAATAGTCAGTGCGATAAACATACATCACTTCAAAGTCAAATCTTTTAAACCTAAATACTTCTCTGGTGATAATTTACGTAAAAAACACAGTATTTTGTCTACATCCCAAGTATGGGTATATCTTGGAGTTGAAGGAGGTGTATTGAAAGCTCCTTTCAAATACCGTATCACCAGAGGATGTTTCCAAATAGCATGTTCCTCAATTTTAATTCCTAATGCAGATAATGCCCCTCTGGCCGTCTTAATTAATTGATAGCTTAACCCTGTCTCATACAATTTTGTCAAATACTGTAGAACATCATCTAAATCAGGTTGAACAAAACTAGTTTTCCTTTTATTACAGTATTGAATCCATCTTTTAATGAAAGACTGGTATTGCTTTTAAGTTGATGATCTCCATGATGCCATAAGTATGCCTACCGTTTTTCGAGAAAAACCTTGTTCTCTGTATATTTGCCTGACACACGACATATCATTAATTTCAGAGTACCTTGAAGTGGATGAATCAAGCCCTTGTGTGGTATTACAATCATGTCTATTCTCTTTGGAATTAGCAACGATTGATCTCCCAGTAGTTCCATTAGCCATGTGAACCAAGGCTAAGTTGGTCAGACGGGTGCTACACTGATCGGATTTACTTCTTCTAATCTGATTTTCTGAATGCAAGATCCCAGTAAACTGAAAGGCGGAAACATATAGATTAATTTAAATGGTTTCCAATTAACAGTAACAGCATCCATATGTGAAGCTTCCATGAACAATATGTTTTAACTTGATGATTTAATCTTGATGCAAACATATCAATATCTGGCTTGCCCCATTGTTTTGTGATATTTTTAAAAATGTTTACATATAGCACCCTGTCACTCCTCCATGATAAATATGTTATTGTCCCACCAACAAGGCCCCAACATATTTGTTTGTGTGTAAATCAAATTACGTAGACTGCTTGATAAATGAATTAGGTATTGATAATTCACTTGGCAACTTTATATATACCCCGACGACACTTACCAAAGAGGGAGCCCTGGAAAATCAGAGGTCTGTTTTATGCTCCTTTGGAATTTTAACTAAGGATGAAGAACTGGATCTTCTGTAACTCTTCTGGATTCCTAAATTTCAAAGTGTCTTTACAAACAGAGTTATATTGCTGGGTCTGCCAAATGCTCCACGAAACCTCTTTCCAAATTATTAACATATATTATATCAGCGGTCTAACCCGGACTGCATAGTTACTGTTCCACTTGCTACTCCAGGGGCTGTGAATCAGATGTGGATTCTTAAGAAATCTAAAGATATGTTAGGGTACATACAACAGACCTGGGGTAATTAAAAATATAATTGTAATTAGCTGTAGTTAATTACAAATTTAAAAGTAATTGAATGTAATGTGTAATTGAGCATAGTTTCAATTAAATGTAATTGAAAATAATGAATTGCATTGCTTTTTCCCATGTAATTATGAATTACATTTCAATTACGTTCAATTACATTGGCATTTCTGCTTGAGGAATTTAAAATATGTCTGTGATTTTTTTTTTCGTGATGCCCTCCATTTAGTAGGCACTTGGTAATTTGAATTTGTCTTATAGTGTAATTGAAAATATTGATCAACTTTATCATTTGTAAGTGTCAACTATCATTCCCAGATAAGTCATAATAATGAACGTCATTTGATTTCATTAATGTTAGATATTAATTTTTTTCAAATATAAAACAATATAAAAAAATCAGAAGAATTAACTCAATACCAATAATTGGCATCTAATTTGTAACATTGTTTTTATAACAGTTAATGATGATCCTAGCCTCAGGACATATCCTTTCACCATTTCACTATTAATTTGACAGGGACAAAAGACTGTCCCTTGATAATTATGCCAAAGGCAATATAAAGTCTTTAACAAACTCCATGTTGGTTTGTTAAAATATAGGTGAATACAATTTAAAGTGTTACTATGCAATATATAAATAGTTGTATGAGGACTGTGATCAGATGGACAATGAACACCTTGTTAATTGGAAAGTAAATGAGGAGAGACTTCCCTCTCTTGCCAAACTGGCAGTGGTGTATTTGAACACCTGCTTCTTCGGCTCCTGTTGAGCGAATTGTTTTCATTGCTGGGAAGATATTCAGGCCAGAAAGGTGTTATCTTGAGGACAAAACTTTTGAAATGCTTATGATGATCAAATGTAACTATTAATTATAACATTTCAAAACCATAACAATGTTTGTACATATGTTCCAATGATAAACAATGCATACAAAATGTTCATATTAGCTTGTTTGGATTGATCATGTTGATGTATTAAAAGTAATTGAAATGCAATTATTTACATTGGTAATGTAATTGAACTGTAAGCATCTACATTTCAAAATTGATGTAAATGTAATTCTAATTTAATTGAAGAATTCAGCATGTAATTGAAAAGTAATTACTTACTTTGGTATGTAACTGACCCCAGCCCTGACATGCAATCTAGGACCATCTCCTCCTGCAATAGTATTACAACATTTGACTTCTCTACCCTCTACACAACTATTCCCCTCTCTACGCTGAAAGACAGATTAAGAGAGTTGGTCCAACTGTGTTTCATGAAAAAACAACAATGGCCAACGTAGATACAAATGCCATGTGCTAGGAAAGGACATATGTTATTTTGTAAAAACAAAAGAAAAAACATAAAAACACTCTGATTCTACCAAAGATTTCTCTGAAACTGAAATCATCAACATGCTGGAGTTTTTGATTGACAATATATTTGCTATATTTAGTGAACGTGTATTTTAATAAACAGTCGGCATGTATACCTATGGGTACAAACTGTGCTCTTCCCACCGACTTGTTCCTCTATTCACTTGAGACAGACTTCATACAGGGGCTTCTCAAGTAAAATGGAAAGAAGCTAACCCGGTCCTTTAAATTCACGTTCCGCTATATAGGTGATGTCCTTTCACTAAATAATTCTAGGTTTGGTGATTTCGTTGATGGCATCTATCCCATTGAGCTTGAAATAAAAGAAACCACAGACACAGAAATGTCAGATTCATACTTTGACATACACCTCGACATGAACAATGAGTGTCGGTTAAGGGCAAAACTTTACGACAAAAAAGCAGATGATTTCAATTTTCCTATTGTCAATTTTCTATTTATGTGTAACAACATTCCAGTAGCACTTGTATATGGAGTATATATACCTCAGTTGATATGATATTCCAGAGCTTGTGGATGCTAAGAAGATTTCTTGATATAGGGTCGCTGCTAACGAGGAAGCTACTGAGCCAGGGGTTCCTATTGGCTAAGTTGAAGTAGTCACTTTGAAAATCGTGCGGTCTCCACCATGAATTGGTTGACCGTTATGGAATACCTGTGTCCCAAATGACCACGGATATGTTCCACTTGTAAACACTTCCCGATACTTTCCTCGTTCATGACTGATACCAAGAGTAACACGACGGGTGCTACTAATAGAGTAGGAACTGCAAGCTTCCGGAGTACATGCGTTCACACCTGGTTTTAGTGGGGTTCGTGTTACTCAATCTTTAGTTTTAAGTGTATATTTGTAGATCTTTTTTTCTACTTTTGTCCTTTTTCTTTTTTCCATTTTGTTGTCTGTCCTTCGATTTACGGATGCTGATTACCCCTTTGGTATTTTGAATCTCTTCTTAAAGGGGAATTTGCGGTAGTGCCTACGGACAAAATTGAGGGCGGAGCTTATCATCAACAATTCCCGTTGATATGAGCAGCATATTTATGAAACTGTATGTCATATGGCCAACGTGACCTAAAGGTCACATACCTCAGAAATTTGAATTTACGAAGTGAATTTTGCAGTTTTTCGACTGATAAAGAAAATTAATTTTTAACACGACTGAAAGTTTGGGAGGGAGGAACACTAGCAACCATGCCTGTCAAATAGTTGGCTCCAAAAGTAACTGTGAAACTGTGTATCATTGATTTTTCCTCCTCAAGATAACCGTGGCCAAAATAATGAAGAATCTGAAGATTTGCCCCGCCCACAGCTATTTATACCCAAAGTCCCGGTTTAAATACCTAGGAACATTATACAGTTGTGTGCTTTAACTAAAAATGATAACATACAATTTAAAATATATAAATATTGACATTACAAACGAAGCAAAATATATATAATGGTATTAAGTTCAACTTTGGAGAGTTTCTAATCAAGGCTGATATCAGCTGATATTGCCATCATCCACTAGTTCGCGATCCCATCCATGGATTGTATTTGATCACACAAATAACCTTAGTTGATGCATAATATCGGATTATATTAAATGCAATACGTCATGGTTACATATTAAGAAATATCATGTATATATTTACACAATATACAATATATAGATGACAGAATATTACATTTGTTATCACAAAGAACCATTGTACAAGATATACTTAACATTATAATATACTTTCTGATTCTTAAGGAAGAAGCGATTTCCATAATGTTTTTGAGGGAACCACGAACGGTAGAAGCATGATTTCGTTTCCACCTCATCTGATAGAAGCGACCATTAGTAATGTTACTACATAATTCACCATTACAACTAACTTGTATTATTGTTTTGTATTTTGAGAATGAAATGCTTGTATACAACAATATCAGTCAATGACCAATAATTCGTAGGAGTATAAAAGTTGATACAAACCTTGCAGATTATGTTATCATAAACAGCAAGTTAAACATTTATAAGCCATAATACACGATATCTACTACTACGACGTATTACAAGCATTCCTGCGAAAAGAGAGTGTGGAGATTCCAAAAGGAGGTAACTATAGGAAACGAAATAGCCACGATATAAAGGATAAGAAAAGACATACAATGATTTACAAAACACTACTCAGAAAGCAAGATATTGAAACCGCACAGACAATCGGCAGTGAACTCTGATGCCCCGGATTTGTAAGCAGTTCCGGCTCAACTAGCTACATGCATCGTGTTATTGGGGTAGGGCATTAATGTGGTAGACGGTGACAGACATGTTTGACTTCAATGTACCCACCGCACATATACCTAAGTTTTATATCATTGGAAAGAAGAATTCATACTCTATCCAGATAGTTGGGTCGTAAAAACGGGAACTGGTTGCATTGCTTTTAAAGGGAGATAATCGTTCTACCCAAAAATTTAAGAAAATATATAAGTCATAACTTTTGGGTTGCTCCCTTTGAATTCAGTTCCCACAAAGGGATGACATTATCGTTTTGGCTAAATTTTGTATACATTAGTAAGTCTTTCATATATACTTTAAGGTTTAGTACTGAAATAAATGTGTATTGTAGTCGGTTTTGACGACATAGGCAGTTTCCTTCATATTGTTAATGTCGCCAATAGGGACCTGATCTTGACCTTTGTATGGAAACGTCTTGACCTGAATGTGCTTTAATTAGTTGATGATGACATTGATACTAATTTTTACAACGAAATTTAACTTCTATTTCACAAATAAAAAAATATTTGGCGTATAGGAAAGGGGGGGGGGGAGGTGGGTGTCCTTCACTATTACATAAACATCATTGTTTTTGTTCCTGTCACTGATATGACTGTGTGATATTCTTAATCAATGTATTTGCTCCGTGTTCGTTACAACGAATACTGTATAACCCAAAGAGGTCCTAAAACACCAAAATATGCATATAAGTCGATAGCAACACATTTATATGTTCAGTATAAATAGGACTATCCTGGTTAAAATCAAATGACAGAACAACATTACAATATAACTGCAAAATGACTATTGTGGACTTTGCATGGCAGATAATTTCGTCCACAACAACAAAGCCTTGTAAAAATCTACTAAATTGCAGACATCATGACCATCGCCCTCCTGTAAGGTAACATCCTTTGTTATGGCATTTTTACACATGTCGCCACCATAACGGAGACAAAGATCTGTGCACGACAGATTATGTTTATTAAAAAACACAGCTGCTGGAACAAATTGATTTGCCTTTGCAACTGCACACGATATCCTGCAGGATGTATAATGATATTTGTCCCCGAAACAAGACAGGTACCATACCACCCTTGTCTTCCCATCCGAACATTAAATGAGACCTAACAGAGGGCTGCGCTTTTTGCGAGGATTTCCAGATATAGATCTGCAAAGATGCTCTTAGTGCATGCTGATGGAATGTCGCTTCGCATGGGGGTAATTTGGCCAGACTTGCTTTTTTTTGGGTCACTAGTCGAACTCTGCATTTATTGATATTAGAGTAATCTGCTCGTAGTTTGGCAACATACTCTCTAAAAACAGCCAAATAATCCCCCACGCCACCCTCTCCCAATAACACTAAATCACTGAACTCCTCTGACTTGCTCTTGAGAACCTTATATACTTCTTTTTCCGATACCAAACAGCTACTGGAACAAATTGATTTGCCTTTGCAACTGCACACGAGATCCTGAAGGAAGTCTGAAGACAATATTTGACATTCCTTGTCCCCGCTGAGTTTGAATCACTATAAAACCAGCATAGTGTTTAACTAGCATGTCTTGTGACTTGGCAGTTTAGTAGGTATCTGTTTCTGTTCGTTTTACGGGGAACTCTTTAACAAATATTTAGTCATGCGCGCGTTGTGATAAACTCCTTTCAGAACAAAATCGTCACAATTCAACACGTTAAGCAGTCTATCATCATTTTGACTCAATGCGCACTCTAGAATCAACTTGTTCACACGCTCACCAGATGCAATTTTATGTACTATAAAATCTTTTTTGAATGTTTCATTTTGACAAATGAAACAAAAATCCCATTTAATGGACTCGTACTGGGAGCGTGTGCATATTTTCTATAGCAATTACGGTGGTAAACAACTTTCATTTTACTTGATATAAAATTGCCATTGTGGACATTTCCTGCAAAATACGAGAATGCACCTCATCTTTTATAAATTCAATAGCTCTTACAAAACTATATTTGCCTACATCTCAGAGGTTCTGCATTGGAACATTGACATATAATGCATTGCTCCCAGTTCAACATTTATTTTCTCCTTTTTGGAATAGAAGGAAAAAGTTTCAAAGGACTATCAAACGATGCCATCATACGGAATATGAACGTGTCTGTCCGGTTAAATTATGGTACTATAATAACCTAATTACTAATCAACAAAATACACTAATTATCGACAAACACACAACAAAAACAGCGCCAAATGAAGTCTAAAAACCTTTGTAAACAGTATGGATAAGCCGCACACTTAACATTGAAATAAATCCGCAATTAGGCCATTTCATTCAAAGAAGACAACGTGTTATTTAATGACTCGAAGATCAGTCGAACTATATTTATAGAATCGGAAACGGCGTATCAAGTTTCCGCGTATAAAAGGCATTAAATTTTTCTGCGTAAGTATCTATGATATGAAATTTGGCATGAATTTTCGGACTAATGTAACGTTACTTTATCAATACTAAAAATGTACGGTAAACACAAAATAAATTTGCTAACAGAGAAAACTTGTCTTGTTTCCATCGAAATAAGGGGTATTTTGAGAGGCTAGTTATATTAATTCAGACGAGAATTAACTGTTCTTTTTCATCTATTGATACAATTAAATGTCTGTTTAATCGTGTAGTATATCTTTGTTATCCATATCACGTTTTATAGATATGAAATTTTATTTTCACCTGGTCGACTATGTATCATTTGAGTACCTTCGGAAAACCAAAATTTCCAGGAAAGATTGTCACACGATTTTTTTGCGACCCTCTTAATTTGAAAATATAGACATTTTTCAATCGAATGAGCATATTTTTATCCATATATTATTTCGGTACATTAAAGTCGGAATATATGCATCTTTTCAGTCATTATCTACGCTACTACATGTGTCGTAATTCGAAGAAGGATAGACAAAACAGTGTCAGAAAAAGGGTTAAAAGACAAACAATGATCTACAAAACAACTACACAGAAAACTAGAAATTGATGATTTATTGATTTTGATTGATTTTTCGTGTTTTGACGCCACTTTTAACAATATTTCAGCTATATCGTGGCGACCACTTTTAGTTGTGGAGGAAGCTGGAGTACCCGGAGAGAACCACCGACCATGGGCAAGCAACTGGTAAACTTTATCACTTGCGACTGCGATTCGAGTGCACCCTTTTTTGTAACTAGAAATTGACCAATGCGAATAACAAAAGTGGGTGAACTCATATGGCCCACAAGTATAATGAGTTCCTGCTTCACTAATACCACGTGTCATGTTATTGCTAAGCTATTACAATTATATCATGTACATTTAGATAGAATAATATCCAAATAAATTTTTTATATAATATGCTATATACGACTTTATAATATAATATTTTTGTCATATTTCATTTCAGATCAACTGTCTGTTATCATGCATTTACATAAATGGAATTCCCTTCTAAGTGTTCTTTGATAGACTGGTAGCAATAGTCATATTGATCCTGAAGAAAAAAGAAGTAGATTATGTTTTAGTTTATGACGCATATTTTAGCAGAACCGATTGAAAAGTGAAAATACTTCTGTATGTAGGATTTTGATATAACGTATACCCTATTTTCCTTGTAAAAACACATCTGAATAACAGTTGTGCATTGTTCACAGTAAAATGCCTTCCACTGTCAATTGCGTGTATTGTATATATGATCAATAAATCCAACAGTGTTAAGAGTTAGATTGTTTTAGGTGACTATTTTTTTTTGTAATGTTATTCTTCCCTCGGTGGAATCCTACCCCACACCGTTGATACACTGCAGTACCGATTCGCTTAACATATTGAAGACTCATATAAACGGGGAGCTTCATTGCTGGATGAATTGTTGTTTATTAACAATACAACCGGGTATATATGTAAAGTGTATATACATGATAAAGATAAATACCAATTGCAAGGAAAAGTACAGAATCATAAAGTCAAAACAAAACAAGGAGAATATAAAATCATAGCAAAGGATATATTAAAACAAATCAATTTTACAAGTATGTTGAAATTGACAACTTACGAAATTTTGAAAGAGTTCAGGTCTTCGTATTTGTAATGATCTCACCACCTGGAATATGTCTACTTCGTCGTCTATTTCTATCTTCTCTAAAACCAGACTGAGAGCAACAAAGACACCACTTCTCTTACAGCCATCCCTTATAAAACAAAGCATACATTTTACCATGCATTCACAATTCATTCCAATGAGACTTTAGCTTAAACAAATCATGTAGATCATTTTTCCAAGTAAAATGATTCTTTTATGAAATATACATGAACACAACTTTCGACACCCTTAGCGTATAGTGAATCATATTGAAAGTTGTGAAATAAATTATTGACCAAATTTATTTATTTGTTCACATTTATCATATTGTGGATCAAAACCCATAATTAAGATCTCGACAACCACTAATATAATGTAAACAATAAACAAAGAACTGAAGGATATACAAAAAATGTACTAGAACAAAATTAAATCCCCTGAATTTTATTTTAGCAGTTGATTGTTTTATTTTATTTATCATCAAATGGGAATCGTGTAGCTCGATCTTTACTTTGTTGTGTAGTGTTTGTTTTGTAGATCATTGTTTTTCCTTTTGCACTTTAATCCCTTGACCAATGTATTGACTGTCATTTTTTGAATTCCGGATTATGAAATCCCTTTGATATCTTCAAGCTTGTCTTATTATATAAAAGGTGTATGCGATATTTATATTATTGTATTTATCATAATAACCAGACTTACTGACAAACGACCGTAACTGAACCAGGGTGGTCGTCTCGCCAGGAAGAAACATTGTTCAGAATATCTAACATACATGTCCCAGACGACGACGGTACATTATCTGTATTCCATTCAGTCATATATACTACACATATGGTTTTACTCTTGTTTGTCTCCTACATCAGATAAGAAATATTTTGCAGTTTCATCCGATTTTTCAAATGAACATAATGCATTAGGAATCAAATGAGCAGGATACAGATCACTCTGTAATGCTCTGCATCTATTTCTTAACCTACTTTGCTACTGTTTAAATATATGTTGGAATACAAAGATTAACTTGTACCGTTTAAAAATATATTTCGTCATTAAATATTAAGTGATTAAGCAAACATGAAAAACATATGTTTTTTTTGTGAAGTGTGTTGAATGTCATTCTTAGTGCTGTTGTCCTTTTTCCTCTGGCCATTGCTCATATTACATGAACACAACATACCTATACCAAAACGACAGAACAACACATTAATGTATATCCGATACACCCTGGACAGTAGAATACATAATAAGGAGTCAGATATAAGGCATTTTTTCAGCTGTATAATACAGTGCCCCAATGTTTGCTGGATGAATGAAATATTTCGCTTGACCGAAAATGAGTACATTAAGCTTGAGGCATTGTACTATCATTGCTGTAAAAAAAAACACATTGCCGAAGTTCATGCTTAGCAACAACTTGTTGCAGAGAAAACATTTACTTCACAATTAATTGAGGCAATAATAATTATCATTCATGGATCGTTTATCACACCACACGTTAACTGATTTATTTATCTTTAACTTGTTTTCATAATGAGCAATACAAAGCATGCTCTTCCGTTAAAATGCAAGGTAAGTTTTAGACTTACACTTTGCTACACCAAATGAAATCAGTTGTTCGTAGAAAAAGGTCGATAAGCTAGCATGATACACTATACATATTTAACATAACAAAACAAATGCATCATGAATTAACCAAATATAATGCATACAATAACAAATGGGAATATATAATATCTAATGTTTATGAATTTGTCACAAAATGTTTTGCCGTTTTTGTTCAATTTGTGCCATATGCTTATTTCATCAACAAACAATTTCGCACATGCGCAAACGATTTTCCGAATGAGTTTTCTGTCAGGTCGTATGAATATTGCGGAAATAAACATTTGATTCTTTACTGAATTCAAGAAAATAAAACAGCGACGTATTTCCTTCGTTCTACGTATGATATTATGAAATTATTAATGTAAAAAAAAATTCAATCCTTACAGCCTGCATGCCTTTAGCGATTGAAAATAAACAGATACAAAATAATAGTAAGGCAACCATAACCACAAGAAAAATCTTCATCACAAACCTTAAGTTTGTTGATATGGAGAGTGGAAATAGGGAAAGCACATATCAATAGACAAACTATATACTTTATGGTTATGTGTTAACTGCGTCTGTTTAATCATCATTATGATGTAATTTGGACACACCATACAATAATAGACTGATTGTGCTACAATTAAAGATCAATCCTGGCATCATTCGCAATGAATTCACTTGTTCCTCTTGAGCACCTTGGTTCACCCCCGTATTTTAGTGGGGTTCGTGTTACTCGATCTGTTGTTGTATTAGTAGTGTTTTGTTGCAAGATTATTGTTTGTCCTTTGGTCCGTTTTCCTGTTGGTCATTGTTTTCTGTCCTTCTTCTTCAAACTAATTTTACAAGAGACAACTTTTCAAACAGACGGAGATATTTAAAAAAATCCCCAAAAAGAATCAATTTCATGAAGTATTCTCATTTTATTTGTTAAAATCTCTATCAAATAACAGTGCAATTAAACTAATTTATAAGTACAAGCATGTCAATGACAATCACACATATTTAGAGGCCAGGGTTGACCCAGAAAATTTTACACCCCTACAGCAATTAAGTCTATTTGGAAATGAGCGGGGCTTGCTGATTATTTTTAGATAAAGCTGCTTTGCATGCAAACAAGAACATGTGAATGAAAGCATGGAATTCTGATATAACCATCTTACAATGATTGTATGGGATAAATTAATCCAGTATCCAATTATACAGATCTAGATTATAACATTAAAATTTAAAAATAAAACAACGTAATGTTTATCCTATGTTGACCCTTTCATTAATGGCATGCATGACATTTCAAAGAGGTAACAGCAGGATCATCAAAGGCATATTTTTGTTAATTAATTTGGTTCATTAAATTTTGGAAGCACGGCTATACAAGAGATAATATTTGCTGAATTAATTTTGTTGCTTCGCATGATTAACTCATACAAATAAAGAATCAATTATCTAATTTATCCCCAATAAACATCCCTCAGACATGTGCTTACAGTTCAAAATTGTATTGGTACACTTGAAATATGATATAGGTATTTCATATATCAGATATTGAAGTTTGGAGGGAATATTTACTGAAGAAAATACAGAATACGGATGTCATTGATGCAATAACTGAAATTAAAAAGGAAGTGTATGAAAAGGAGAAAATATCACTTATAGTAACTGAAGAACAAAATTATACATTCGTAAGTTTGTTTGGATACTATGGATGGGGTAAATGACACGTAAGTTACCCATGTGATTGATGTCACACAGACAGATGAGATAACTGAGTCACAGAAAAAAGAACATAAGAAACCATAGTTTGAGGGACGAAAACTATGA
>MJUT01016914.1:413799-441025 GCA_002080005.1 Gigantidas platifrons
TTTGCGTATTATCGTGATTTTTCACACGAAATACCCCAAATATTTTCGCAACTCGCTCCGCTCGGCGCGATTATTTTAAGTGCGCCCACCCCCCCTAACTTGAAATCCTGGATCCGCCCCTGAATATATAGATAGTTTTGACAATAATGTATCATCTAGAAGTTTGGAGAGATGCATGTCATATATCAATCAAGAAAGTTAACTGGTTTGGTCAGGGATCCTAAATGTAAAAAATAGATATGGCATAAATGTGATATTATGGCTAATTGTGTTGTGAAGCTTGGTTGAGGATTGCATCTAAATCCTGATGGTATCCTCAATATGGGTCATTTGTGGGAATAGTTTATTTACATATTTCTGATATAACTAATATTTTATTAAGATGGTATTTGTCCTAATAATATGCTCATGGACTTTCCAAATGCCAGTTGGGTGGATTATTTGATTACTGAATATATTTAATTAGTAAGTAGATAATCAATTCCTCAATGCATGCTGTAGATTATAGATATCGTATGCATGTCGTTCACTACTTTCCTACTTCCGCTGTAAATATAAACAAGAAGATGTTGCCATGACTGTCTCCGCCTTCTTGTCAATTACCAAAATTTGACTTTTGAAATTACCTATGCCTCATAATTTCAAATTGTAATATTTTCATTTTCTATCATTTTAATTTTTAGATTCTCATTTTAAAATGTGTCCTATTTGTGTTCTGACTTATCTGTAAATTTATTGTTTGAAAAGATTACAAATTAATTTGCTAAACAGAAAATTGCTCCTTACTCTTTAGCACTGCCCAAATATTTAAATCATCCATGATTTCAAGAATTGTCTCCCTTTTATACACTGGACATGGTCTTTAACTTGCGATATTGACGATACAAATCGCGTAATGTTTAAATGTAAGTATTTATCATGACCAGTCATTTGCTTAGCCAACAACCACCATTCCGGAAAAAAATATGTTTATTATGAGCCGTAACGTTGGTTTTTAATATCATGGTTTGTGACATTCTTCTAACAAGAACAGCCATATATGTTTCGTAAGAACAAACACATCCACTAGGAGAAGCTAGGTTTTATCTTTGATCACAAGAGTCTCGTAAAACACTTATCCATTCACGTAAAATAAGACAATAATGTTATACCGATGTGGGTGTCATCAGTCTATTCTTGTATAAAGTATTTTATTCTTTTGCTTCATAATATTTTGAACAATTTCCAATATAAGAAACATTGGTATTTAGTTTGTATTAATCTAACCGATGAACAATACTAAATATTAAGCAATGGGATAAAATAAACATTTAGCACTAACAATTTTATTTTATTTTAAATCTATAAACTTATTTGTTTATATGTTTATCATCCTTTTACAAGAAAATAGATTTCCAATTGTTTTGTTTTTATTTCATTGTCTGACAAAGAGCAACCAAACTGAGATATTAAATGTGTTGAGAACTTCAAAAAGTGCTTGCTTAAAATGATATCAAAAATAACAAGAAAAACAATATTGCTGAGGGATTAAACCAACCATATCAATTACCACTGATTACCAATACCTTATTTAGTGAACTATATATAACAATAAACATGACGTACGTGGCAAAATATTCTGGAAAGCATTTTGTCGATGTTTGCCCTCGACTTTGCTGCCCGAAAGAATTTATCTGGATGCGTTGGTTTCATGTCTTGTAATTTCTGAAAATAATGAACAATATTTATTATTACATAATTGTTCCGCTAAGTAGATCTTACAAAAATACAACCAATAGTATTTGAGTTCACTACTGAGTAAAACTGAAACACACTTTCTAAGTAGTATTCAATTTCCGTATTTACACCAAGAAACAAAAAAACAAAAAAAAACAAAAAAACAGAAAGAAACGAGAAACAACCAAGGATTTAGAGCGAACTACATTTGTGAAAGATGACTCATCCTCACAAAGATATAGTACATCTAAATACTTTCTTTATACCTTAAACATGCGATATTAAATGTTTGTGATCTTCGTCCATTCACAATTTTCGTATTATAAAAACATCGCAACATTTCAGAAATTACAGTATTGTGCATCTACACTCTACATTATAAACATTTGAAACTCATGGATGTACACATAAAGCCACTGGTAATATGTAAAGCACTAATAGACGGTCAATACGGAATGTCAATATGACGCATACACATTAGCCCAAATATAGAAGTAGGTTGGTATAGTAACAATAACAATATCATTTATTAGAAGTGATGTAATTCTAGCCATAACAAGGTCTGGTTTTTTGCAATAGGTTTATTTGCGTGACTATGTAGATGTTCACAGAATGTATCCTTGTCAATGGCTGTATCTGACACAGTTAAAGCTTCTAATAATGCTGCATAAACAGTTGCATATTGTTCCTGCAAATACATACACTACTATGTTTATTTCAACTTGTCGAAGGGTGTATTATTAATATAGGAATGAGGGCTGGTTGGAATTGAGAATGATAATAATAGCATACCACATTTAATGGGCACACCTCTGCGATATCCAATTATTGTATGATGATATGTTTTTCTCAACAGATAATAAAATGAAAAACAAAAATATCACACCGTCAATCCTGAAATAATCAAATCTACATCCCCAGCATATATACATGTCAGCACAGTCTTAAAACCCTAAAATAATCAAATCTACATCTCTAACATATATACATGTCAGCTCACTTAAAACCCTGAAATAATAAAATCGACATCCATAACATATATAAATGTCAGCACAGTCTTCAAACTCTTAAATAATCAAATCGACATCCCCAACATATATACATGTGGGCACAAATATACATCCCTAGCATATATACATGTCAGCACAGTCTTAAAACCCTGAAATAAGCAAATCGACACCCCCAACATATATAGATGTCAGATCACTTAAAACCCTGAAATAATCAAATCAACATCCCTAACATATATACATGTCAGCACAGCCTTAAAGCCCTGAAATAAGTAAATCGACTCCCCTAACATATATACATATCGGCACAGTCTTAAAACCCTGGAATAAGTAAATCGACAATCCTAACATATATACATGTCATCTCACTTAAAACCCTGAAATAAGCAAGTCGACATCCATAACATATATGCATGTCAGCTCAAATAAAACCCTTAAATAAGCAAATCGACACCCATAACATATATACATGTCAGCTCACTTAAAACCCTGAAATAAGCAAGCCGACATACCTAACATATATACATGTCAGCTCACTCTCTCTGCTCTGACGACATACCTAACATATATACCTGTCAGCTCACGCTCTCTGCTCTGACGACATCCCTAGCATGTATACATGTCAGCGCACTCTCTCTGCTCTGACGACATCCCTAGCATGTATACATGTCAGCGCACTCTCTCTGCTGCTATAGGGGGCTTCAATACAACGATGTCATGGGTGTAGTGACTAGTTTGAGTATTACACGATACACTTTTCATTTTATTATAGCATTATATGAAAATGGCATGTCGGCATTTTGATAAAAAAAATAAAAAACATACCGCATTATCAGAACAGTAGTGTTTGTGTTCCTAAGGTAAAGCTATATCATGGTGAGATCATGCCTTTCTATTGATGAGGTAACAATGATACCTACTATGCACAACATAAACTACCTTAGATATAGTTCCAAATGCATATGTTGTCAGTTTTAATTTCTAAGACTTACATTTTATAACGAAACTTACTTTAGTTTGAATCATATTCATTCGATCTTTTCTCATCATTTGAACATACTCCATAATATCTACAAATCCTGTTTTCTGACCATGTTCGTACAAGGCGTCAAATGCTATGAACGTTCCCGTTCGTCCAACACCAGCACTGTACAAGAAAGTAATATAATAATGATAAAAAGTTCGTAAGGTCGAATGATTGGTTTTTGAAAGGCATTCAATAAATATATATGCATAATAATAATAATGGTATAGCTCTATACATTTATCAGTTGATTAATAAGATGCAGTTATATCTGGTACTTTTTTACTTTAGCGTGTTGTTAATCTTTATAAAGGTTTAACATCCACCTGTTATATAAAACTATTGTCAAAACTCTCCAAAATTACTAGAATTAATAAAGTACAATGGGTGGACTTTAAGTTGGAGAATGTCCTCGTATCTCTCCATTCCTTACAAACAATGGGCATTGGTCGCTTCGGGGCCTCGGCTCTATTATTTTAAATGAATGGAAAGTTACTCGGACATTCTCCTATGGAAGCAAGACACCAATATGGATAAGTGAAATAAAATACAACAAATGACACATGCAGTAAAATACCGTATTATATAACAACAAAGATCAGATTCTGCAAATATACGTCAGAACCTCTAGTGCTATGAATGACGATTGCGGTGGATACTGAATGCACAAATAAATAGAGGTTTTACAAAATATACAATAATAAATATGAAAGTAAGAAAATCAAACTTAGTTTGTTCTGAACAGGAGCATACTATTTAACTCAGATACTACGATCTCAAACGTGAACGGGAACGTTCTATTTAACTTAGAGACTACGATCTGACATTTTGGTATATTAAACACGCAAGCACTATTGCAGAAAAACGGCTAGTGAACAACTGTGTCCACTACCGAATCTTTGTTGTCGTAGTCCGTGTTGCTCATTACTTTAATTTGTGTGTGGTGTTCATCTTCGCTTAACGTATTGTGTCTCCAGGGTTGCCTGTGTCTCTGTACATTACTGAATATTATTTCGGTTGTATATAGCACATACAATTGTAACCAACATTTTCCTATTAGTAGTACTGCATAAGTCCTGCCTACAACTAACTATCCCATTATTTGCAGTGACGACCATTATGATAATACATTTAATCATTTAATCTTCAACTTTAATACTTTCTCCTTACATTCATACATACTATACTGTTCAATTTACAATTATTCAAGCTTTGTGGCCAAGCACATTTAATTTCTTAAATTAATGTTATGTTATCTGATATAACTCTGCAATTAAACAACTCGTGGCCAAAACGTAGTTGAATAGTATTTATTTTTCATTACTCAGTTACCTGCAGTGGACAGTCAATGGACCATTTAGAGTTGTTTTGGTACGTTTCACTTTTCTGTAAAAGCTTACTAGCTTTATTTCATCTGGAACACCATGATCAGGTCATTGCGTAAAATGGAAATAATGAACTGTCCTCTCAGCCTTTGCCTTAAAAGGAATAACGAGAAGATACTTTGGTTAACTGGTAATTTAAAATCGCAGCAAAATTGTGTCGGCTCTAAATGTACATCATTGCAGTTTTTAGTTTGCAAAAACAAAGGCAAAGCCAAACCTGCTCTTAATGATATAAATATATGTAAGTGCCACATGGCAGCACATTCTTCCAAATGATTGTTCATTGTCCTAAAATTCAAAAGTACAATTTATGTAATTATGATGCCCTAAAACCCCCTGTATAGTTGATTTATTCACACAATTACAATGCTACTAGGTCACAAAAACACCAAATTTAATCATTAGTGTTATTTATTTTTATATCTAGTCGATTAAATAGAGCGCTTACCTCTTTATTATACAGTTCTATCATCCTATATACATAGACTGTGTGCTCTTTTTCTTGCATCATCTGTACTTTTATGTTCCCCAATTCTAACGGTTTACATGATGACTCTGGCCAATATTGATGACACTTTACCTATTAAATTGGTTTTGTAATAACATCTTTAGTTGTCTATGTAATGGTTTGTTTACCAATGTTTATTTGTCTTTTTGTCCCATTTCGTTTGGGTATTGTCTATCATTACATTTACGGCTTCTGATTATTCCTTTGCTATCTTTATATATTTTCGTAACACATTTAATACATTTGACCAAATAACATGTTTTGTTATGTTAGCATTATGCATAAATAAAATGTGTTCCAGTTTGTTCAAATATTGCTAAGATAT
Organism: Gigantidas platifrons; assembly: GCA_002080005.1. Classification (NCBI taxonomy): domain Eukaryota; kingdom Metazoa; phylum Mollusca; class Bivalvia; order Mytilida; family Modiolidae; genus Gigantidas; species Gigantidas platifrons. The sequence goes on from MJUT01016914.1 coordinate 419,768, forward strand.
TTAATATTTACGCCAATGAGTTGTGCTATGCTAAATGCTTGTAAGCGGCAATCGCTAGACCTTTGTGATTAATTGTTGAATTATCCATCATTGATGCTATTAACAAAATAGGAGCTTTTGCATCATAGTCTGTCAACATTGAAAATACATTTCAGTGAAACTTCAAATGCATACTGTAGTTTTATGTCGAGTGAGTATAACTACTGTAAACACAAATACTGGAAGTTGAATTATGGACCACGACGTTACGTGGTTCCTTAATTCTCCAGCCATTGAAGAAGGGTCCTTCAATCTACATATTTGCCTAGCTAGGGATATCATTTCAAAGTGTGGGGGTTAACAGGTTATCATGTGGAAACCCTGACCGTGGACCATAGTAGCAATTAAAAACTAATGTATATTTGTTCGTGACTACCCAGATCTCCAACATTTTCCATTAATAGTATAAAGTCTTTCCACCGGTTTGTCCCATTTCCCACAAATGTCATAAGCATGAACTATTTGCTGCTATTCCTTAGGCAACAATCGTCCAATCGATCATTTACTGCAGCCGAATTAGTCAGATAAAACGTGGAGAATTGTCATCCGAAAGAACAAACAAAATACGAAGGAGACACTAAATTAATTCAATTTACCACTTCATCGATCAAATGAGCTAGTGAATAAAAATATGATTACTAATAAGCTATAATAAAATGTTACCTGTCTTCCTTCTGAAAGTTGTGTGACCATGACCATCTTATCAACCCGTTTCTGCCATATCATCTGCCAAAAGTCTTTCATAGTATTTGACTTTGGACCTGACAGAAAACAAAACAAACAATTATCTGTATTTGTTGATATGCAGTTGAATTATCCATCGTGAAGAATACGTATATGAATAAAATGCCTAGTGACAGTCAATAAATTTGGCGTCGGTCAAAAATAATGAAAGAAAAATACAGTATATACAAGATAAATGTCTTGTATTCATTGGCTAGGGTCATGGTGTTTAACGCCACCATCAACAATATTTCTGTTGTATAGTGGGGGTAGTTTTACTGGTGGATGAAACAGGAATACAGAGAGAAAACCACCGACCTTTCGCAAGCACGACCAGGTCATTTATCATATTTAACAGGCGTTTCTGGTATCAGATTTTGCAGACACTGTTAGGTTGTTGCTACATTTATAATACATTGACAGAAAATATATTAAATTTCAGAAACTCTCTATTACTTTTTCTTATATCATGATGCGTTTAACAGTATTTACTGATAATTCATCGAAATATTTTAAAATAAATAAAACCATATCCAATGATGATTAACAATCTTAATAATAGCATAGCAGCCGTCGTGAACTAGTAAGTTAGCACGACTAGATAGTATGAAACAATGTTAACTGTAATCATATATCAGGATTATGACTACAAGTATATGAGACACAGAAACAGACTGATAAATAATGACTGCCATGCTATGGCTACAGATACAAAGTTTGTTTCAGTAGTTTGCATACAGAGGTCTAGAAGGCAGATACATCCACCATTGTTGAAAAAAAAATGTTTATACTTGTAAATATGTCACTTCTTTAACAAATCATTTTACAAAACACAAAAAGGCAACATTTATTGCGAGTAAGTGTAGTCCGATTTATCAGGTATTTAAAATTAATGTCTGTTATTCAGGCGAACCGAAATCAAGGGTTTCTTAGCTGTCCGCAGCGTTTCCAGTTTCAGTTTTATCTATTTTAAGAATTCAAAATAATTTTGTGTTCCTGTCCTTTGACTTTGAGTACCTCTGGTAAATGTTGCTCAGGAAGCCAACACCGATTCATGCCTGTTTGTTGTCTGTCCCTCATTATCAATTCCATGGACAAGAATAACAAAATGGTATGTTTTACAAACATGCATAGCATAAAAAAACATAAAAAATGGATATAAAAGTGTTATTACATCTTAAATGGAATCTGATGATAGAAACTGTGAATAGATGAAAAACGTTATAACATGAAGATAATAACAAACGTTTGTGTATTACCTTGAGCTGCTATAAACGCCTTTTCTGCAGTGTAGCTATAATAACAAAAATGAATACAATAGAGAACTAAAGGATTTCTCCTCCTTTCACTTTGCTCGCAGAACCATGTCAGTAATAACAATAATTATTTAGATTTTGCCATTTAAGGTCAAGGTCACAGTGAGCTTATTTTGGTATCCTTTAATGCATGAAACAAATAATCCCCTCGATATACTAGAAGGTTGAATCAAAGCACTGGCACATTTGAAAACCTATTAAATCTTGCTGACGAGTGATACACCTCTAGACTATGATGAGGATATAAGGAAGTATTACAATGATTGGTGCAATACTTTTACCATGTCTCGGCTGTCCAATGGTGCAACCACATCATGACTCGTAGTAAAACATAACAGCCTTGACCTAATACAATATAGCCTATTGTGTATTTTATTGCTTTCATATTTTGTAGCGTAGTAAATTATTTTTAAGGGCTGAATTTGTCAATTTCACTGTGCTTTTTAAGTTTATTGTGTGCATGCTCTGTTTATTGTTTATACAGCATATTATTATGCCGGATTTAAAAGAGCTCACTAGAGCTTGTGTTATAAATGCTTGCTGCCTTCCGACTCTAAGTAACTCTTATTGTATTGCACTGTATTGTATAGTGTACACCCCTTGCAATAAAAAATATACAGTGGCATTTTCAATAATACACCATTGGAAACACAATATGATGACGTGTTGATATTGGTTTATTTTAGTCATCATTCCTTCTGCGGCAGAAGCACATGTTCTATTGCATATGTGTAATTATCGATCGTAAAATTATTAATAGTAAAATACCACTCACATCAATATAATTTGCATTAATGTAGTTGTCAGATGTTGTATTTCCATGGATAATTACTCTTGAGTGGTCATCTAAAATAGAACAATGGCAAATTACAGTATAGCCAACAGATATATATTCTGTTAAATGCAGCTTTGATTTAGTGTCGTAAGTCAGAATTCCCAAACATATTATATATGTGAACTTAGAATAGTCAAATATGCTCTCCTTAACTGATATGTCGCAGCATGTGAGATCTGAGGAAACCCCAATGTGAGTCATATGGATATAAAACGGCAAACTGAGCATGGTAATGACTTGTTACTGTCAATAATGTTGTCCTAAGAATGTAAATCTGCCTAGTAACAGTTTAATAGATTTGCCATGGATGACAAATCTCTAGAAACACCACTCACTAACAGGGGAGGTTTGTGCCTACACAACTAGTTTTATCCCGCGACCTTAAATTGACCCACGGAAAATGAACGGTCATGTATTTATGTAGTATGGGTGTTAATTGTGCTTCTTTCTACGATTTTGTTCGTTTAGATATTGAAACTGTTCAATTAAACATAAAACTAGTATAACTGACGACACCATTATCACTGAAGTAACGAGTTATGTAGTATGCAACACCTGATATTCAACAAGCAATGCAACGAGGAAAATGAATAATTCTATTATTTTCATCATAACCAAAGGAACCTGCATTGGTTTGAAAATAGCTGTTGAGATGTTTATCTGCCAATTTGTTCATCTGATTATGATGAATTGAGGTGAAATTGTGATTGCGGATTCACTGGTGACTTGAAAATCAAACATCCTAATTTCTTTTCACATTTTTAAATACTGCAATAAAAACGAAGATGTCTAATTTAGTGTGCACGAGTCGTTTTTGGGAAAAAAAACATGCATCGGATACGTTCACTGCAAAGCTGCCCAAATAGAAATAATCGTCTACACGGGATTGAATAAAAAGACACGATCAATGAGTCATTACATGGAACAAGCATAATATACCACATACAGAAGCTAGCCCGATCCTTTAATTTCACGTTCCACTATATAGATGATGTCATTTCACTAAATAATTATAGGTTTGCTGATTTCGTTAATCGCATATATCCTATTGAGCATGCAATAAAGAATACCACAGATACAGATAGGTCTGCTTCATACTTTGACCTACACCTCCAAATTGACAATGAGGTGTGGTTAAGAACGAAACTTTGCGACAAAAGAGATGATTTCAGTTTCCCTATTGTGAACTTTCCATTTATGTGTACCAACATTCCAGCAGCACGTGCATATGGAGGATGTATCTCTCAGTTGATACGATAATCCAGAGCTTGTGGTTCCTATCAGGATGTTCTTAATAGCGGGTTGCTGCAAACAAGGAATCTATTGAACTACGGGTTCCTCCTGGCTAAGTTGAAGTCATCACTTCGAATTTGTTACGGTCGCCACCATGACTTGGTGGACCTATGTGGAAAATCTGTGTCACAAATGATCACGAATACGTTGCAATTGTCGTAAGCACATCCCGGTCCTTTCCTCATTCATGAAAGGGCCCGGGTGGCTCAATCAGTTATGTCGTTGGATCTAACAGCTCATACAAGCGTATCACCAATAGGCGTGGGTTCGCGCCCAGCTTTGTAAATTACAAAAAAGTGTGCGCTTGACTCGCAGCCGCAAGTGATACAGTTTACCAGTTGCTTGCACAGGGTCAGTGGTTCTCTCCGGGTACTTCGGTTTCCTCCACCATTAAAACTGGTCGCCATGATATAGCTAAAATATTGCTGAAAATGGCGTTTACCACCAACAATTCAAATTCAAATTCCTCATTCATGGCTTATCCCCGGGTTTGTAAATATATTAACACGACGGATGCCACCAGTGGAGCAGGAACTACTTACCCTTCCCACGCACCTGAGTTCAAACCCGGTTTTTAGTGGGGCTCTTGTTACTCGATCTTTAGCTTTATGTGTATGCTTTGTAGATCGTTGCTTGTAATTTTGTCCCTTTTCCTTTGCCTGTTTTTTCCAGTATTGTTGTAAATGCTGTTTTAGTGACAACGGGAACATTTGAACCGTAGTGGAAGCGAGAGGTTGGCGCCGTAAAATCTGATTCAATCCACCATTTCTTTAGAAATGCCTGTACCAAGTCAGGACCATTGCCGTTTTCCAGTTTACCGGTTGTTGACTGATTTTGTCTGTTTATTGATTTATGAGTTTTGAATTTCCCTTTGGAAGATTGCTCTGTGTTCGGTAATTTTGTTATTACCCTTATTTGGCCATTGTGTTGTCTGTTGTTCTTCGATATACGGATTCTGATTACCCCTTTGGTATCTTCAAACTTTTCAATTATGATAAAGGTAACACTAATATCTTACAAGGCAGTGTATTCAAAAACCTGTTCTTTATCTGATTTCCCTCTTTTTGTCCTTCATAATGTGGCCGGACTCAACCGTTTGGCAGTACCTACAAGAAAAATAATCATATATATCAAACAGCTTCTTGTTATGAAATAGACCTAGCTATGCAATGATTCATAAAAGCGGAAGCATACAAGTAAAACTATTAACTATGACATTTATTATTAATATTCATCATTAACTAAATTGGCTTTCCATGTCATTCCTGTTTCATATGAGAATGTTATTCACATTGTCGTCCTTTAATGGGTAAATGTTGCTGGGACACTGATACAAGATATCAAGCTAAGTTTTCAAATAACTCCAATTTTGTTTCCAAGAAATTGATTTAAAAGTATTGTTGTGTTCTTTATAGACAATGTTGCATTTTTGTTTTTCATCTTAATATTAGAATACTCTCAGCCAGCTTAAAAATTTTCAACAAGACAAAACAAAACTGGTATTCGTCACTTGTATACACTTGATAACACAGGACACTTACCTCATATTCCTTCAGAAACCCATCATTCGCATGTTTGTCACTAATAACATTATGTAGCTCTGTCACAGGAATCTTGTATTTAGTAGTGACCTCATTATGTTGAACATTGCCATACGTAGCTTCACCATTATTGTCATCATCATGATATACAGTGTTGTTGTTGTATACTTGTTCAGTGTTATGTGACGTTGCTCTCATGTCATCTACATTTTGTAAATATTTCATTTCAGAACATAATAACGACTGAAGACAGCTTCTATAATAGACCGGAGCTCGATACACACGTGGATGTAAAGTACGTCATATTATTTTGTGTGCTTATTTTAGTTATTTCATTGGTTTAGTGCTTAGTGCTTATGTTTTATTTAGTAAAATATAGCATATTGATTGATTCATCGCTTCTTTGCTTAGTGCCAAGTAAGTAGTGAACAGTGCATGTTTTAATGGTGAGCAGTGTTTCTGCAAAGTGATTAATGCATGCTTCAAATGTGAGTAGTGTTTCTTCGTAGTGGGTAATGCATGTTTCATATATGAGTAGTCTTTCTGCCACATTTCTAACTATTACAAGTGTTTAAACAGTTAATAATGTTAATAAAAGATCACTTTCGGATGACTTGTACTCCTTAGCGGAGAAACAAGATAACTACAGTGTACAAACCTTTATACTTCGTTTGAATGTTTTATTGGGATTATGATAGTTTATATATATATATAAACCACGAAATACTTCAAAAACGATTCCGTCAATACAAGTCTGCATGCCTGAATCTACTCTGACACTCGTGTAGTAAAACAATTGATTTCGATATTTTACATTGCCTCAAACGTAATACAAATATCTGACATTTACTTACTGGCATAAGTATTTTCCTCTTCTTTAGTGGGCGTTAAGCCTCCACTTTCATGGTACTTGGCTTTTTCATTGGCATATCTATATCTATATCTGGAAACATTCAATATACATTAAATGTATGTGTAATATGTATCAACAATCATTCAAGTCATATATATATACATTGCTAATTGCTAAAGCCCTAAGGTAAATAACCTTAGATGGGTGGATAATTTTGGATATCCACTACATACCAAAGCCGTTAGTGTATAATATCACCTGTCTGAGGTTCTAGTGGAGAGGATTGCACTACTACTATCTTACCTGATAAAGATGACAAGGATTACTACCAACAATATCACCACTACTACAGCACCAATACCTCCTGTTATAGGACCAATATTACTTGCCAGATGCTCTGGTGGGGAGGACTGTACTACTATTATCTTACCTGATAAAGACGACAGCGATTACTACCAACACTATATCCACAGCTACAGAACCAATACATCCTGCTATAGGACCAATTTTATATCTCTGATGCTCTAATGTACTACTAATATCTTACCTGATAAATAAGTGTATAATATCACCCGTCTGAGGTTCTAGTGGAGGGGACTGCACTATAACTAATTTACCTTATAAAGATGATTAGGATTACTACCAACACTATCGCCATTGCTACACCACCAATACCTCCTGCAATAGGACCAATATTACTTGTCTGTGGGTCAGGTTGAGGGAGTTTTACTGCCATAAAAATAAAATATATATCAATGGCTATTGTTTCTGTAATGTATTACAATCTTAATATGCTATAATCTCAAGCCAACTACTTCCACGACAATTACACAATTAGAAAGAGGATAAGAAAGTTCTGTCAGCTAAATATTGTATATTGTAAGTTATCAAATCATTATACATTGAGACAAACATCATTATAATGTCAAAACAGCTGGTCTTACTTTCGGTGTATTGTGGTACCGCGTGTTTATCTATCTTGTGACTATGTGCACTGTGCTCTCCTATGCACCCGTGATTCAAAGGAAACAGATGTTCGGAACTTGAATTCGGTAAAATATGTACAATGTGGTTGTTAATAACATTAGTACCGACAATTTCGTTCCTTTAGATTTCAATTCAGGTTCAATTCGTTCCTGATATTATTGAATACTAACATAACCAATGACCTATATGATTAATTATATTGAACATGCTCAATAAATTGGAGGTCTCCTAATTTCAACATATTTTTTGGAAATGGTCCAATACTTTCTACAAATGTTTATTGGATTATCGAATAACATTACATGCGTTTCCTTCGTTTTAATGGAACCCTGATGCACTAATCTGGTAAATACAATGTAGTACAAATCCGTTAAAACAATACACAGTTTTTTATTTCTAACAATAAGACCATTACATAGGTCACTGAACACCTCTTCTGCTCTACGAAAGCAAGATAACGACCATACAACTGTGTTAAAGATATGGCTTTAGAATAGGTAGTGTGTATTCCAGATACAGTAATTTGTCCGACACATTTCTAATAGAATAACTTGTGGTGATAAGAACATGTTCTAGAATAACGCATCAACTTGGATACTTTAATCCGAATTTGTAAATAAGAGTAGATTGAGCTGGCCCTTTCGAAACACCATGCATCCTTCCCGAATCCATTTTTACCGAACTGTGTGTTGCCCTTTGTTTTCCCGTATTGTTTCGTAATATAGATATGGCGTTTTTGTACTGGTGTTTGTGTTATCCCCATGTGATCTATTGCAGCTATTGAAATATTAATTTGAACCCCTTCAACAAATCGCCGATTCAAATCAGTCAGTACAGTCCATGAATTAACTTGTAAAATGCATGTATGTTTGGTTTCCATGTCATTACACATAGAAAAGAGAAAGGGATGTTATCGAAGTTTAATATTTCAATTAACATATTTGTAAATGTTACGATGATAACCTATCATTTATTAACCTGCCAATTGGCACTGATGTCCCTCGTAGTATTTAATACATCCATCTGTACAATTTACATCAACTCTTTCACAAGACGTGTTTTGACATTTAGTACACGTTTCTTTACAATTAAAGCCGTAGGTACCATTGTGGCATCCTAGAGGATAGATGATAGATACTATTTTCAAAATTCGTACAATATATATGAGCCGATCATAAGTTTCTACGTCCAAAAATCTGATCAGGATTGAAAAAAAGTTATTTTCCGTGCTGACAATAAATGCAAGCAATACAAAAACGTTATATATATTTATTTATTTGACAGTAGTATCGTGATATGAAGAGAGAGCATCATATGTTAACTGTAGTTCAAAGAAAGGTAATCAGGGCGGAGAATAAAAAATGAATGAATACACATCGAAAATTGCTTTAATAATTTATAGATTATAAAGTGTGAGCAATAATGCATGAACAGTGGGTTCGTTAATTTAATACTTTTTTCACCACTCAAGAATTTTCGTTTTTGTTATTTTAAACATATTCAGAAAGACAAAAAGGATAAGACTCCATTCAAACAACTTATATATTATTCTTCCATCGTTTGGATTTATATAGGTTGCCTTAGGATTAACGTTATTCAATTTTTGATCATGGAACAACATTTGGTATTTGTACATAATACAACCGATGCTATCAAAGTTAGCTAGAATCAGATTAGCAAATATTTGTACCAGTGGAAAACTAGTCCCATAGATGGCTATCGGCGTCTATTAGTATATTTTTTTTGGGGTCTTTTGGATTTGACAAAAGCTGGTTCCAATTGTTTCAGTGATTTGTATTGTTGAACTTTACTATTTAAGGACAGTGTGGTATTGTTTTTGCTTTTCGTTTTATTTCTGCAATGTGCTGAAATCTATCATCAATCACATTCACAACTCTATACATTAATAGAAATATTTTTTTACAAAGTGTGTACTAAAATACGAATTAATATCTACTCTGAATCGACAAAGCATTTATGTATGTATAATACATAATAATGTCTTTTATTCATAAAATGATAGGATCAAATAAGTTACCTTTACTACAAGTTTCTCCCATCCACCCTTGCTGACACCGATCGTCCGGACACATTCCTGTAGTTTTAATGCAGACTCCTGTTTTGCAGTAACACTGTCCTCCACATTCATCACCAAAATATCCATCATCGCTAGCTAGGAAAGCAAAATATGATATGTGATGTGATTAGTGTTTAGCTATAACGTAATGTGAACATATTTTATAAATTAATTTTCCCAACGACAAATCCCTTAGAAATAAAACACTTTTTCTTTATAAACTAATCGGGATATATGTACAAATAAAATACAAACTCAATCATATATTAAGAACGTATGTCACATATTAGACTTTAATCAATTTATTTTACAAAATTAAAACATATGATATACATGTACTCTTATTCCTGATAAACGTTGCTGCTAAGAAAGCCATCACAACCCAATATTACTTAAGATAATCACCGTTCATATTTTATTGTATTAGCCAAACATTTATGATATCTTTACTACTTTTGAATCCTAAGAAGTGAATGTTCGTTGAATGAAACAATTACCTCAGATAATATACAAAAAATAACACTGAGAGGAAAGACAGTATATTTGAGATACATTCGTATAATTACGAACTTTCAACAACAGGAAATGCAGCACATATGCAGTAGTAATATTCGCAAACATATCTAGATCCTTTGATTTGATCGTTCCTTTATTGATGATGTAATTTTACTGAATAATTCAAAGCATGATGACTACGTTGATCGCATATATACCACATAACTTACAATAAAGACCAAATGCTTTTAAAAACAATTATCGCTCTCCTGATTTATATACGCAATGGATAAAACTGAAAATTATTATTATCCAGCAAAAGACATTACTAGACTTGCTGACATCTGGTTAAAAAGTGCAAGAAGGAATTAGATAAGAAAATTAATAGAAAAAAACATTAACATTGGATAAAAGAAAGGCACACACATGCTTACATTATGACTTGAAATACCATTGTCGGTGTTGATCACTTTTAGCACTCAACACTTTTCATCTCTGAAAACATAAGAGCTAGGTCAAATCTGTTTGAAAAACACAGTCGTGAGACTTCATGAAGTATATTTTCGTCAGTTGTTATTTTTGTTTATCGTTACTTGAATTGAATAGTATGTCAGAAATTGCCATGGGAAAAGTGTTCAAATAATAAATCAGATCAAAAGGGCTATGTATCGCCACAAGTATAATAAGGGGTAATGGATAGGTTCGGGAATGTTGCTTTGCACAGGTCAATTGACGACTATTTAAACAACCTGTTAATCATTTTGTTGTTGCTTTAATTTATAAGACAATGCAGCAATAGTATGTATCTTACCTTTACTGCAAAATTCCCCTATCCACCCTGGTTGGCATCGTGTGTCCGGACATATTCCTGATGGTATGTTACAAGTTCCATTTAAGCAATGACATTGTAATGCACAGCCATCTCCAAAAAAAACATCGATACAATCTAATGAATAAGTCAACATAATATGTTATGCATGTATTCACAATACTAATATATGTTGAAAATAAATTGTTGCTGTGCATTCATAGAAATGCATGCAAAATAGTCAAGATTCCCTGTACCACACATCCTTCAACTAAACACGTGTATACTATATCTTATATTTTCGATATTGATGAATTCAAACCTGTTTTCGCATTCGAAATAGTCAACGACTCAAAATGACGTATAACTGTACACTCTTGACCCAATATATATATGATGTTGGAAATCCGGATCATGGCTTGGGGCAGGTACAACAAACTGGCAGATTAAACAAGTTAATGGGATCAAAACTATCATCTCTTCATAATTGGATCTCCAACGGAAATATATATATGCATAAACGATATAAAAAAACACCTACAGAGATTCACTCGAACTCAAAAAGACTGCATACTCTCACAATAATGAATAGCACGGTAAACATGCGTAAAACATTTAAAAGGTGAGTGAATGCTCATTGGTATGTGAATTCCAGCTAGAAAGATAGAACCAGTTGGGTGCAGACAATTACATTGATCATAAAAACAAAATCATAACGTATACTTCTAACAGATTTATTTAATATTAATTGGTCGTGAAACACAATATGCTAAAGATTCTACATTTGGAGTGAAATGAAATACAATTAATTACTGTTTCTGGATTTAATTGACTGACTCTATGCATCCTGATTATATTACTAATTAAAACTTGAGATGGGAACAAAGTTGTTACTTGCTCCACATTTCCTTAATAGATGCGTCAGTGAGTTGTGAATATTAGTACAAGTATTGATTAAAGACGTTAAGGGCATTGCTCGGTTGCGTGATATGACCCGTATTACACTGATTTTGGAGTTTATTATCATATTTGTAACCCTGCAAAACTTTAATATTATTCCAGAATTTCAATCCAATTGTATTTCATGTACAGCATTTACCAAGAATATGATTCGAATAAAACAACTATTTACCTCATCTTAAAACTGTTATGCAAAGCATCGCTCCGTTATGTTTGTATCTCTCTTTTGCAATTTCTATTTTGATATTTAATGATTTAAACAAAGAGAATGCATAATATTTTTGTTAACATACCTAAATCACATTTCTCCTGTCCAGACTGCTTTCCATGTTTGCAACCAGATGTATTTGTACATATACCAAAGTTCCTATCACAGTCATCAGATAAACACCCATCACATGATTTATCGCAATTGAAACCATAGTGTCCATGACTGCATTCTATAATAAAAAGAAATATTAAGTAGCCATTAGCGAAATAATAGATCAACAAAAAAATACAATTAAGAATTGTTAATTTACTATTGTGTCAATACTTATATAATAATGTGGCTTTGTCCAGGTAATATACCAAAATATTACAGTACCAAATATCACTACAGAAAATTACACGAAGTATAATAATTTACATTATGTTTGAACAACAAAAGTAAAATGGATACTTTGTGATACCGTCTCTCTGTAATTATTTTTTTAAAAACATATAATGATGATGACGGATATGTTTAATTTGACTTTTCTTACTGAAACAACAGCCCGCGGGTAGACATGTCTCCTCATTTGGATACATTATCCAAATTTAGATACAAGTGGGCGTTACTGATTAATTCTTTGTGGTTAGCGGATAAGCAGCCAATATCAGTTTTATAAGTCATTGAATTGACCCCACTTGGGCTCGAATCCACGATCTAAGAATGTTTCGTCTTGAAGTTTAGGAAATGCATTACATTCCTTTATAACACTTCATCTTGTACACTGTCACCGTCGCTTCAATGAGACAATCAGAAGACACATATGAACAAACTGTCATAGTAATGCTAGGTATATGATAAATCAAAATAAATCATCAGCATCACATACCTGTATTACAGGTAATTCCTGTATATCCACGTTCACATTTACCAAAATGACATACGCCAGTTGTTGTATGACATGGTTGTTTGCTGACACAGTAGCAGTTCTCAGAACAATTATTTCCAAATGTCCTTGATGCACATACTATAAAAAGCAATATGATAATTATGCATGCATTGTAGCAATTAAGATTGACGTAAGCATTAAGTTTCCCGAACAAAGTTTGAAGGCATTGTTTTTGCTAAGTTTTATTATCATTGTTATTGTTATTATTATTCTTTCTTCCTGTAACACATGAAGTTGTCCGCAATGATTCCCGTAAACCATAGGTCCAATGATCTTGGGGTTTGGCATGATGATAGATCAATGTATCTAGTTCTGCATAAATGTATATCTTGAGGAGCATAAACAGTTGGGGTTTAACTATATAATCCCATAGGGAATTATTTTTTTCTTCAGGATTTCTTTTTTGGGTCCGATTGTAATGAAGCTTCACATGAATGATCCTAAGGATGTGTAGATGTGCATTTTGGGTTTGACATTTTTAAAATGCTTACCGTTGTCATGTTAACCATGTCACAATCCTAATTTACTTCAATAATGCAGGAGTTGACAAAGATAGAAAACACCAAACTGTTGATACATGGTTAATCTACGCTAGTAATACAAAATGAAATTTACATACAAAGTATATATTTATGCATAAGTGAACATCTCTCTCTCTTAAAATTTAAACGTCTGCACTCCCCAAATTCATCGTCAGGACTATCTACAGAAAAGTAAACTTCAACCCAAGGTATTAAATTTCAAAGTTTAGCTACCATGATGTTCATCACTTATCCACTAATTAAAACAATTAAAAACTAACGGATCACTTCTAGAGAAAATGCATATTCCGTACTGAGAAGTTAATACTTACAGAAGTCCTACTTCTAAAAGTTATAGATTTACTAATGATTGCTTCTAAAGATTTTAGACTAACTAATGAAGTAATACATTTATACAAACAAACATGTTGAGAAGCTTCCACCTTGTTACAAACCACGAATGTTAAAACATATTTGTTTGACCAGAATGTGCATTTGGGGTTTGACATTTTCAAAATGGGCTTAATGAACAATTGTTTTAATCCGATTGTATTGCAACTTCACATGAATGATTCCTGGGATCTGTAGTTGTGCATTTGGGGTTTTAAATTTTCAAAATGGGCACCGTTGCCATGGTTAACCATGAAGGTTAAAACGATCTTTAGATCCGATTGTAATGAAACTGCACAGGAATGATACTTCGGATGTCCGGGTGTGCAACAAGTATTTATTGATTTATGAATTTCAAAACATTGAATATCATGTCGGCAATATATTATCACTATTTGAGTTTGTTTGGGAGACTTTGTACGCGGAAGACTACGTGAATGTTATGTGATTTACCAAAATATTGCTAAAACGGAATCAATAAGATTGGTGACATTACTTTGGAATATACTTAGCTCATACAATATTTCGGAATTTTAATCGTAATGTGTATCTCGTTCTGTGAATAGTCCTGTACAATTTTGATATCATATACAGAATATTTTCAGCAGATGTTCCCAAAACTTTAAATTACTTGACTTTCCAATATTTCGATTTTGAGCGTACCTGATGAAGGTTATTCGACAATTTAGTACACACGACACGTGTGCACTAAATTTGATATCTACGTTTATATTAATCTTAAGGAAAAATTACAGTATATATGTAATATACCTTTGTCACATTTATGATGTCCATACTGCCATCCAGATTTACATCCAGATGTATCTCTACAGCTATCATATTCTTTATCACATGCATCAGCTAAACATCCGTTACATGCTTGATTACAATTGAACCCATAGTAACCAAAACTACATTCTATACAATAAGAAAGACAATCAATTACCATCAGTAACATAATTATTAATAGCGCAAGCTTGGAATTGAACAAATATTAATCTACAATTGTTTCAATAATATATTGTATTACCTAATAAAGTGTATTTTTCTGTTTTATTGATTCCAAATTTAGTATTATATATGTTTCGCTACTAAAATGGGACTGTCGATCTATTGCACTCCCGATGAACTATTGCACTGTGCAATATTCTGCACGTGGCGTCTATAGCACCGATCCGAGTTGACCTTTGCACACGATTTCTGATTGGCTTTCAGTTTTGCCGATTGCCAATAAAATAATTCGTTGTTTAATCGACTCGCAATAGGTTGTCTTCGGCAGAAACAACAATGGCTGCACATGAAGTGGACAGGTTTCCATCCAAAAATAATGCCGAACGGTATGCAGTATAAACATAAATAATTAGGACTGGTAATGTTTTGCTGACATAAAGAAGAATACTTTCTTATTAAGGTAATAGGTAATAAATCAGTTAGTTAATGGTTTCCGGTGCAATAGACTGGAACATTTGCACTTTGGTCCTGGGAATGACCAAAGGTTATATTGCAATCGGCCGATTGCCTGGTGCACTATAACCGTTGGTCATTCAGAGGCCACAGGGCAAATATTACAGTATATTGCACCCGCAACCTTTAAATATCTGAATAATACTAACCGCATCGGTGAGGTAATTGTTAGTGTGCTTGCCTCGAGTACAGTATATTGGGGGTTCGAACTCTTGCTGGGTCAATCAATGACTGTAATTTGGTATATGTTTCATCTCCGCTAAGCAGGCATGACTAAGAAGTAAGATCAAATACTGGTTTGCTCGGAATCAGAAAAACACAAAACTTATGTGATAAACAGTATAGTAAGTATGTTGTACTGATAGTAATATATCACTTGTAATACAATTAAGAACAAAAATAAATTGTACATATGAAAACTTCTAGCTTAACACGACGGGTGCCACTAATTGAACAGCAACTGCTTACCCTTCCAAAGGACCTGAGTTCATCCTCCTGTCTTAGTGGCCCTCTTGTTAATCGATCTTATGTTTTGTAAACCGTTATTTGGCTTTTGTCCTTATTTCTTTTGGCCAGTCCGTTGTCTGTCCTTCTTCGATTTAGTTTGTTGGTATCTCCAAGCTCTTTTGTGTCACGAAGATTAAATATTGTGTATATATTTAATTTGAGTAAGTAGATATTAAAATAATCGCCCGTACCACATACCTGTACTACACGAATTCCCTTTATATCCACGTGTACATCCACTAGCAGGACACTTACCGTGTACAGGATTACATGTTTGGTTAACACAGTGGCAGTTACTAGAACAACCTTCTCCAAATGTTCCCGATACACATGCTGCAAAAATCAATGGTTATGTTATGTATATTGACTCTTCGAAAACATATACAGTTATCGACTGGGTTCGGTTTGGTTTTGTTTATGGTGCCTAACGCCACATTCCACAATATTTCAGTTATATCGCGGCCGTCAGTTTTATTGGTGGAGGAAACCGAAGCATCTGGTGAAAACCACCGAACTGTTGTAAGTCACTGACAAACTTCATCACATCATCACATAATGTTGTATCGAGTACACCACGCCATGACCGAGCTTCGTAGTTGTATATCCAACTACCATACGATCAAGATCACGACCTAAGCGACTGAGTTCGAAGGCAATGGCTTTTTACTTTTACCATAACATCCAAGGGTCAAACAACAGCTGTTGTCATACAACCGAGTCTATAGCTGCTTTGCTATATATATTACTATTGGTTTATTACGAATATATTACCAGTAATAATGTGGGTGATTTTTATATACAACCTATTACTTTGTTTGCGTGTATATCCAGCAAAGCTCAATATGAGAAAAACAAACTGTCTTAAGTCCTGATAATCAATCCAATGCATTTGTTTATATAAATATGAAAACAATTATACAAGACACTTATTAATATTTCAATGAAATTAGCATAACAAATGTAGTAACTTATTGATTGGAGTATTCATTTACTAGTTGCAGAAGACAAATGATCACATATCGTCAGTAACCAATGACATTTGACCAGACGGACACGAGTGCTGATACGGTCAATAGTTTGTGAACTATTGATGGTCATTATTTCATTGACGGGGATTGTTTTCGGATAGCAAAAAAAGAGTGAACATGTTGAGTTGTCTTTATAATGCATTTAAATAATAATAAAACAAAATATTAAGGTATAACAATATACAATTATAACCTCTTCAAGAGGTAAATGCTAGCATTTGTTGATCGCATAAAAGTATGTCGACCGCCGACACAGTCCGAGGGTCGTATATTGTATCTGGTCTATAAATCCAATAATTGACCAATATAATAAGGGAATAACTGTTTTATTCTTTTATATATTATTGATATCATTATTTGTTTTTGTTTCACATATTGAGCAAAATATCAACTTCAATAATTTTCAAATATTAGCAAAAAAATGAATTTACATGAAGTATAATGTTCGGCAATGCTTCCTTAAATTTCGTGCATTTGATGTTTTTTTCGGATATCGTTCTATTTTGTATTACAGTCATAATGTCATGGCGCCATAATATTATAACATTGAACTGAAAAAAGCTAAAAGCTTGTTCATCAGTCATTATTCGATACATTAAACATTGACAAATACAATTTGTTATATTGTAGAGCCAATTCGTTCCAATCGGAATAACAACAAATTGACGAAACGCTTCTTTATTATGCATAAACATGAATAAAAACATGTAATTACCATACCTTTATCACACTTCAGCTGTCCATACTGCCATCCAGGTTTATATCCAGATGTATCTGTACAGACACCATTTTCTTTATCACAGGAATCAGATAAACACCCGTCACATGATTGATTACAATTGTAACCATTGTAACCAAGATTACATTCTATAAAATAAGAGAAAGACAATAATGGATAATAAAATAAAACTATAAACAAGGAAATGTTAAAATTATTTTAAGAAATAAATTTGTTACGATGTCGTCTATGTTTACTTGATAGTGCGAAAATAAAATAATAGCATCGGTTGTTACAATGTAATCCGGGTTTGTCAAACATATTTGTTAACATGTGTTGTAATAAATAACAGTTTATATTTGCTTGGATTTAAAATATGTTCCTTTCATTGCCATTAAATACTCTATTGTTCATAATGTGGTCACATAACAAGTAATTGTGTCCATATAGATTACACATATTGTCTTTGTACAGACAGGTAATAAGAACAAAAATAAATCCGTGTTTACTGTTACGTACCCGTACTACAGGTACTTCCTTTATATCCACGTTCACATCCACGAGCAGGACATGTACCATTTACAGGATTACATGTTTGGTTAACACAGTGACAATAACTAGAGCATTGATTTCCAAATGTCCCCGAAGCACATGCTGCAAATTAATGCATTTTATGTGTATATTTGGTAAACGTTAAAACCATTTGTATGATAGACTCAGATCAGCCTCCGAGATTAAATCCGCATCCACTGACGTCATTATCTAAAATCATGGTCCGATTTAAAAGTATTCTCAAATCGGCGTCCTTTACAAATTATCAGATCTATGGTCGATTTACTGGTAAGGGTTAGGGCCTACGTCAGTAAAGTCGATTTGAGAAAGTGAGAAACAGCCCTAGATTTGAGAATTGGACGCCGATTTGATAATTTGTAAAAAGGACACACTATTGACACCCGTCGTGTTACTGTTAAACGACACGAGCATCATCTGACCTGGAAATCGTGTTGGACACCACTATGCGTAAGCAAATTCACAAACATGTATACAACATGAACTTCAGACAAAATTAAGGGTGGTAAAGACGAACAGAAGGCTTGACTTCATTTGTAAGCGACAATATAATAGTTGGAACTTGCGAACACCTGCTGCACTTTTCAAGTCTACTTTAAAGTTCAAAACTTTCATATTACTATAACACGATGGGTGCCATATGTGGAACAGGAACTGCTTACCTTTCCAGCACACCTTTGTTGATCCCCGGCTTTTAATGTGGGTTCATGTTGGTCAATCTTTAGTTTGCTGTGTAGTGTTTTGTAGATTATTGTACTGATTACTTCTTTGGTGTCTTCAAACTCTTCTTAGAGAATTATAGATTATTTAAAAAAAATAACTCGACGCTTAAGGTTCTCGTGATTAGAATTTCAAATATTAATATATCGTATATGCAAAATAAATTGTATGCTGAATTCATTTTTAATCCGTCATTATATTGTCTGTTATCAAATGAATAGTATACGTTAGTAAACTTACCCCTGTCACAATATTCCCCACGTAGTCCTATTTTACAACATTGTGTACATTTACCGGTGGTAGTATCACATGTATCATTTATACAGTTGTCTGGATTACAGCCCCAAATACAACCACCATTACCAGGAGAACAATTTCCACTTACACATGTAACAGGGCATGGTTTACTGCAGCTACTATCCCACCAACCATTATAGCATCCTATATATAGAAATGTTGATTTATTATTCAATTATTTGCATTATGCATTTAATATTACTATGACAACATGAAGTACAAAAGAGTTCACTGGTTGAGTCTAATAAACACTTGGAATACAACCTGCATGACTGGAAAGCAAAGATGGCCAAGGCATATTGTTGAATGACGTCAACATATAACTCTGATTTACGTCTACTACATTCTGCAATTCGATTGGATAACACACGTATGTTCACCATCGGATATTAGTTGGATTCATGTTAATCGATATTTAGTTCAATGTGATTTTTATACAGATCGTTGTTTGTCCTCTCGTTTTTCTTTTTCTATTAACCATTGCATTGTCTGTACTTATTCGGTTTACTGATGCTGATTATCACTTTGGTACCGTCACACACTTCTTGTAAGCTTACAAGAATGATTACTATGTCCTTTCGCGATAATCGTCTTATGAGTATCTGCCTGTTCAATAAATTTGCTATTCCGGACTCCAAATCAACTAAAGACTATGCATTGTGCGCTATACGACGAGTCTAAACTATATGTCAATTTCACCTAAAATGTCCATGGGTTTCTAATAGTGTGTACCATGAAAGCAAATTAAATGATACACCACTGATGTTTGTAAATAAACTTAGCTCCGACTACATTTCATGCATATTCAATGTAAGAATCCCATCATGCATACCATTTGTTTTATTTACACTTTTTGACTGTGGAAACATTCAGACATTAACGGAGTTAATGGAAGTAAGCGGAATATCTCAGTTACATAAATAGAATTAGCCACAAGTGTGATATTGTGGTATATTGAAATATATATATATAAATGTTTTAATCCAGTGTAAATCAGAATTCGGTTTTCTCCTAGGACAAATTTACATATACCAATTTGAACTAAGGCGATTCCGAGTCGTATTGAAATGGTCTACTAAAAAGTTAAAATATTATAGAGAGAGATATATATGGAATATATTAAAGAATAAAATCCAAGAATATCAAAAATATATAAATAAAAGTTTATTTCTATAAATTATAATAATATTGTCATTAATATATCAGGACTGATGAGAAAATTTCAATGAAAACAGCTCACAACATATTTTTCACGTCAATTACGGTTAACTTGTAATACTAATCACAATTCCTGGCCAAAGGGGTGTTCATACTGTTTTCACCATTTAACTTTAAAGTGTTCGAATCGAAATGGAAGACGAAAACATGCTATTTTTTTTAGAAATTGGATGAATATGAAGTAAACTTCCTAACAAATTCGGGTTGAATTCAGTAAATCCCGATTCTCTAAATGAAATTTCTCATATTCAGGCCTGTAAAAAAGAAAACAAAAAATGTCTGTGGAGATACTCCTTTACTGAAATTCATTTGTTATTGTTCTTCTAAGTGTAATACACAGAGATGTTCATGTAAGAAGGCGAACTTGCAGTGTTCCTCAAAATGTCATACAAACAATCGTAAATGTGAAAATAAAAAAAAATGTCAGTTTTGTCAGTATTTTGTAAAAATATTCGTTCACTTAAAATTGGATTCCTGTAATAAAAATTAGCTTGTAGTCTTTTGTCATATCAGATACTCGTTAAACCTACAAAATATTAGTACAATACAGAAATAAAATGTTAGGAGGATCCGGAATCACACTAAGCAATATTTTCAGTAATATTCCGAATCCCACTAGAATTGTAGTACGATACAGAATCGCCCTAGTACATATCGGGATATCTTGATTTGTCCTAGGAGAAACCCGAATTCCGATTTACACTAGATTAAAACCAGTGTATATCGGAATTCGGGTTTCTCCTAGGACAAACTCGAATT
>MJUT01016914.1:441046-453818 GCA_002080005.1 Gigantidas platifrons
ATATATATATATATATATATATATATATATACAACGTCTGAAAAACCAGTAAACGAACAATCATACGGGGTGTTGGATCGTTTCGGTATAACGATACTATACAAGTAAAAACACTATAATGGTTTGTAAAACAACACCAAGTTCACAAAACAAAGTGATAGATAATTAAACACTTCGTTGAATGAAAAAATGTTCGTCCGACCGAGGGACTTTATCAATGTCTAATTAAATAAAATGTCTAACAATTATAGCGACTTTACAATTTCAAAAAAAGTATGTGACGCTCCATGAGCGGCAGAAAAGAACCAGAAGTTGCACATTTGAAACTACATACATAAAATAATTTAAATCCTTTATATAAATTAATAAAAGAACAATAACAATCATATAATACACAATAGGGGTACACATTTGAATAAATGTTAAATTTGAAATAAAAATTTAATTAAACATTAGACATTAGTGGTAAATGTATCAAATAGCACTGTCAACATATTTTTGGAAACAGTATAATACCCAAACTTATTCAAAAAACGGCCCACCACAGTCAGCACTGGACAGCCATGCAAAAACACTCAGAATAGTGTAAAATCTCCAACGAACCACCAGTCTTGGCTTTCAGGAAACCCAAAAGTTTGAAAGATATATTGGTGAGAGCTGACATCTCCCCTCGATCTGCCTACAATGGTCAGTGTCAAAAATGTGATTCGAGACGATGTATGATGTGCAAAAACATCCAATGCACACACAATTTCAGAAGCATACATACAGGAGATGAATTCATCATATACTGCAATGCCAACTGCAAGACAGAAACTATTTTATTCCCACGGTAATGTGCAATTTTTGGCCTTCAATACATCAGAGAAACGAAACAACAACTTAGCAAACGATTGAATGGCCACAGAAGCGATGCGAATTACAAACCTGACCTTCCACTCAGCAGACATTTCAGATCGACAGGCCACCATGATTCTTTTGGCAAACTGAAGGTCACCATAATTGACCATAACCCGTAGTGGGATGATAAAAGCAGAGAGGAAGGGGAAAGCTTCTGGATTAGAAAACTTAAGACCTTATCACCGAATGGAATAAATGATGAAAAGTAATATCCTCTCTTGACTACTATTTTTGTTGGTTTCCTCCAGTTGTATTAGGACATACGGTTTGCTCAATTAGCCCAAGGTAGATATGCCATGTGGTGGCCCTTTTAGGAATGAGTTTGGGTATTATACCGTTTTCAAAAAATATTTTGACAGTGCTATTTGATACATTAACCAATAATGTCTCATTTTTTTATTTTATTTTTATTTCTAATTTAACATCTATTTAAATGTGGAGCCCTATTGTGTATTTATATTATTGTTATTGCACTTTTATTAATTTATATGCAGGATTTCAATTATTTTATGTATTTAGTTTCATATGTGCAACTTCTGGTTATTTTGTCCCCCACATGGACCGTCAAACACTTTTTTTGAAATTGTAAAGTCACCATATATATTGGTTAGACAGTTTATTTAATTAGACATTGAAAAAGTCCCTCGGTGGGACGAACATTTTGTCATTCAACGAAATGTTTAATTCTCTATCACTTGTATTGTGCACTTGGTGTTGTTTTACAAACCATTTTAGACGTTTATATATATACGTCTGAAAACTAAACCAAACAGTGTTAGACTTAGATTTTGAAGTTGTCAAATTTGTGTTCTTCCCTCGGCGGGATTTGAAATCGCACCATTGATACACTGCAGAACCATTCGCTTAGCCTTACGCCCAGCGCCCTATACCACTCGACTACATCCACTCCTTAAAAAAAGAGCTTCAATAGTCGTAGTGTTACCTTGTCTCGTAAGGATTTAATCTAGGGACAGACGTAAGACATGTGTATAAGCGTGTGTAGATGGTATATATATACTTAATGTCATAATCTGACAGCAATCTAACTTTAATATATTGTATAGGATAATGAATGAATTCATTATGCGGTCACGGAAAATAAAGTATATTATACAAACGTTTAAGCAAGTGAGGATTTAACCAAAAAGTATGGGTGGTGGATGTTGACGTTTCCTGTAGATACAGTATATATCACAAATGTTAATGTCTGAACATTAAACCAAACAGTGTTAGAATTAGATCGTTAAGCTGTCAAATTGTTGTTCTTCCCTCGACGGGATTTCAACTCACACTACTGATACACTGCAGCACTACTTGCTTAGCTTTATGTCCAGCACCCTAGACCACTCGACCACATCCGCTATATAAAAATATAGCTTCAATAGTCGTAGTGTTACCTTTTCTCGTAAGGAAAATCTAAAGATAGACATAAGACATGTGTCTAAGAGTGTAGATGGTTCATATATACTTAATATTATAATTTGACAGGAATCTAACTCAGCGAGTTTTAATATATTGTATAGGATAATGACGAACTCATTATACAGTCACATGAAATAAAGTGTATTATACAAACATCTAAGCAGGTGACAACCATACAATATATCTGTCCCACTGGATCTCAAAATTACTTGTGATACTAGGTTAATACTAAATATTATATACGTCTGAAAATTAAACCAAACAGTGTTATAATTAGATATTTGAGCTGTCAATGTGTTGTTCTTCCCTCGACGGGATTTGAACTCACACCATTGATTCACTTATATATGTTTACTTGATGTTTGTACAGTCATTTGTTATTTACGTGTCACATTTAGAAAAAGAAAAAACTTACTTAAGATGTACTTACCATTCACTTCTATATAACATAATTCCACAATAGCATAATTATTTTCTCCAAGGGGGTTATTGGTTGTATTCCGTTCATTATAGAAAATCACATTTTTTCCCAAGTGATTACAATTGACATTCTGATATCGGGATGTTGGAATTTGTCCTGATGTTGGAATTTGTCCTGTGTGATGATAACAGAAATTACCGGTCTTTGGTGTACTTGAGTTACTGATGTATAAAGAATATCCAGCCAATTTTAAAGGGCTGCAAAACATTATTAAAAAAAATAGTAAATAATACAATATTACCATTTTTTTTTATTATTTTGATGAAAACCGTTTAACAACTGACTATTGTAAAGTAACACTGAAACCGGATCAGCCCATACACCACATAATACACCAATGAACCGTTCGAATTAATTCTCCTAGTACCGCCCATTATAAATTTCTTTACAATTACTTTATTTAATGAATAATTCGATGCAATACATTATGACATATAACTATTTTGTTAAACCCTCATATGTCATAAAGGAAAAACAACTTAGTTGATATTCCCATTATTACGATGATTTGATTAGATTTTGGTGTTTAACGCCACTTTCAACAAAAGTTCAGCTATATCATGGCGACCAGTTTTAGTGGTGGAGGAAGCCTGAGTACCCGGATGAAACCACCGACCATGGGCAAGCAACTGGTATTCTTTATCACTTGCGGATGCGAGTCGAGTGCACCCTTTTTTGTTATTTACAAAGCCGGGCGCGAACCCACGCCGCCCATTATTACGAAAACTTACTGTTGAACCGGTAATAAATATTAACATTTGTGACATATACTGTATCTACAGAAAACGTCAACATCCACCACGCAAAACGTTGGAAAGGCGTATACCCTGTTATAGAACATCCCTGATTAGCAAAGGAATCGGTAGATCCACCATTAATGGCTAAATCTGCTGTGAAATATGCATTATCATGGAGAAAAGTTGTACTCTGGGATGCAGTTCCGTTTGATGCCAAGTTTTCTATAAACATAACAAAATTCATGATAAATATTTCTTTATTTGAAGAAAACATCAGAAACATAGTGTTCCTAGTGATTACTTCTGACATGTAAATGGCAAAACTTTCCATAAAACAAATAAATGATTTAAACAATATTAGAATGTAATCATATATTTTTATTCTAACATGACCACCTTCTTTCGCAAACGAACAAGTTATAATCTCATTAGCATATGTGCCGGTGAATGTGACTGACTTTTCCATTGGCAGCATACATTGTGTTGGACATTTTCCGCAAACGTAAATATAAATTACCATCTTCCACTCAAAGCATACTACACTTTTTGTACTCTTAGACATATCAGAATCGAAATAAATCATGGAATCCAGAATGTGTTTTGAGTTTTAACATCGATTGACGACGGATATTGGTAAATTTTATCCTTCGCTTCTGGCTCGGTATAAAATACTAATATCCGCCAATCCATGTTAAAACTCACAACGCATTCTGGCTGCCATGATTTATTTCTTATATGGTTCTGTGGGTTATTAATAAAATGAATTGAGACAGTTACATTCCACAGAAATGCAGATGAAGTTCGATTTGTGCTAGATTACACGTAACAAGCTTGGATTTGGTTTTCAACAGTTTGGCTCACTGAAACAACACTCCGCGGTAAGACATGTTGCTCCATATGAACTCAATATTCTTATTTCAAACCTCCCAGTCTTTGCTTCAACTAACGTTTGTGATGTGTAATCGATACAACATACTGTGATAAAGTTTGTCAGTGACCTGTGACAGGTAGATGGTTTTCTACGGGTACTCCAGTTTTTTTCCACCAATAAAACTGACATTCACGATATAAATTAAATATTGTTGAAAGTGAAAAAAATCCTAACCGTAATACTGTGTGCTTAGCAGAGAAAAAACAAATACACATTTGTTTCTCTTTAGTTTGAACCACCCACGAACTAGCACACTCGAGGTCAGCATGCACACCACCGATGAGTATGACAATAAACACAGCCATCAATGATAGAAAAAGCTTATTTGGGTGGAACACAAACAAAAAATACAAAATGTTATGTGTCATTGAGAGATATTAAAAAAAGATATATACATGAAAATTGTATTCAAAATAAGTTTCAGCGGGAAAGGTTTGTATATTATAAATATAGTAGCTTGAAGGCATATTAACGAGGTATCAGTTATCTGTTGACTGAAATTTTGAACAAAATATTATAGATACAGTTTCATACAGGTAAACGTATTTAGACCAATGATAATATTAATCAATTAGTCGAAGTGGTTTTCGTGTTGTTCACCTTTTCAACATTGCATATATTCAATTACAATATTGGTATACTGACGGTAAATATAGAATTTATGTGGCGAGGCTTGGAAAGTGGGAAAATACGAGCTTAAGCGACTCTTTCCGTCCGTTTCGTGCCGAGCCACATAAATTATATATTTACTGTCAATTCACCAATATTGTATTTATCCTGTAATACAATTTACCAAAAAAATGTCATTTAATTTAATAATAATAAAAAGATAACGAAACCCCATTGATGCCTCAATAATAGTTCCGGTAAGGGGCGTGGCTTATGAGCTTTATTAGGCTAACGTGAAAAGTGTTATTACGACAGGGGTGTGGCTTAATAGCTTTATTAGGCTAATGAGAAAGTGTTATTATGACAGGGATGTGGCTTAGTAGCTTTAGTAGACTAATGTGAACAGTGCTATTATGGCACTGTCATAATAAAGCAACAGTTTATTTCAATCTATTTATTTTAACAAAAACTAACCCAATTGCAGAATAAATGTGGTTATTTCCGTATTGTTCGATCTGTATTTACTTCCATGTGTTGTGTAGTTGGTTTCATGTTTTATTACTGTTGCTTGTTTTTAAAAACGTATCCTAGAGATATACACGAATTGCATATCATATGATAATCGCGTCGTTTAACAGTAATACGACAGGTGCCACTAGTGTTACAGGAACTGCTAACCCTTCCGCAACACCTGCGTTTTCCCAAGCCCCCTTTTTTAGTGGCTGTTGTGTTGCTTAATCTTAAGTTTTCTGTTTAATGTTTTGTAGCTCATTATGTGTCCTACTGTCGCTTATCTTTATGCCATTTGTATTGCCTGTCCTTCTTCGATTTAGGGCTTCTCATTACACCTTCGGTATCCTAAGACCATTCTAAGTATACATGCTCAACTCACTGAAAGTGTGGGAACATCATATGAACTAGTAAACATATCATTTTAGGCAATTATTCCAATGAGGATATACCATGAAACAGATAGTAGTGTTGCAATATACCCCGACGACACTTACCAAAAGAGAAAATACTGGACAATCATAGGTCTGTTGTGTGTTCCTTTGGAATTTCAATCAAAGATGAAGAACTGGATCGACAGACACTCTACTGGATTCATACATTATACACGTGTTCATACAAACAGCGCTATATTGATATATCTGTCAAATGCTCCACGAAATATATTTCCAAATTAGTAACATACTATCAGCGGTCAACACGGGCTTCATAGTTATTCTAACACTAGGTACGGAATGGGTGATGTGAATCAGATGTGGATGCTTAAGAACTGTAAAGATCTGTTAATAGTATATACAATCAATGTCCATCTCATTCTGCACTAGCATTACAGCATTTCACTTTTCTATCCTCTATTTCCCACTCAAAACTGAAAGAAAGATTAAGGGAGTTGGCGCAAATGTGTTTCTTTAAAAAGATACAAATACCTTGTGCTAGGAAGAAACATATCTTAGTTTTATTCTACCAAAACGTTTTCTGAAACTGATATCATCAAAATGCTCGAGGTTTTGATTGACAACATGTTTGCTATGTTTGATGGACATGTTTTTCAACAGCCAGTCGGTAAACATTTGGGCACAAACTGTGCACCTCTTCTCACCGACTTGGTTTTTTAGTCGTAGGAGGAATATTTCATTCAGGGGCTTCTCAAGAAAAGTGTAAAGAAGTTAGCCCTATTCTGTAATGTCAGGCCCTGCTATACATATGATGTCCTGTCACTAAATAATCATAGGTGTTGTGATTTCGTTGATCGCTTCTATCCCATTGAGCTTGAAATAAAGAATGCCACAAATACAGATACAGATGGGTCTTCTTCACACCTTGATATACACTTCGAAATTGACAGTGAGGGTCATCTAAGAACGAAACTTTACGCCAAAAGAGATGATTTCAATTTTCACATTGTGAATTGATCCGATAGTCCAGCGCTTGTGGTTTTCATCAGGATTTCCCTGAAAGAGGGTTGCTGCTAACAAGGAAGCTACTGAACGACGGATTACTATTGGTTAAGTTGAATTCATCACTTCGAACGTCTTACGGTCGCCACCATGACTTTCCTACCAGTTACAGAACATCTTGGTTACAAATGACACCGAATATGTTCCACCTGTCGTATACACTTTCCGGTCAAATACTCATTCATGACTTATCACGGGGTTTGCTACTAGACTAACACCACGGGTGCCACCATTGGAGAATAAACTGCTAACCATTCCGGAGCACTTGAGTTTAACCCCAGCTTTTAGTGTGGTTTACTTTACTCGATCTTTAGTTGGTTTTTGTTTTGTTTTATAGATCGTTGTTTGTTCTTTTTTACTTGTTCTGTTGGCAAATTTATTGTCTGTCCTATGGGTTATGATGTTCATCGCCATATCTCAGATATATTGTGGCGGTGTACCTTCAAACTCTTCTTACGTGTTATTCACTGTAATACATACTTACTTTGCGATATGACACCAGAAAACAGTGATATCATTACAACGAGCACTCTGATTTTTTTCTAGTTACTACCTACATAATGAAATAAACATTCATCTAGAAATACGAACCAGTTAAGTGTCATATAGAAAAATACGCTAAACTTGTGTGACCAAGTTAAGTTACTGCCTTGTGTACGCGAGTTGCAAGCTTGGTTGCACTGCAACTTGTGTATTATAACTTGTACTCAAGAGTTAATAGCTTGAGTGTAATATTGATATATTGGTGCGAACGAGTTTTGCAACTTGTGTGCACGAGTTATAAACTTGTTCGCATACATTTACTGATATACCGATATATTGTGATAAAGGTAACATGTCGCATTGAATTTGCTTTATAAATTAATTATTGAACTTTACAGTTCCTAACTTTCATAAAACAATCAAACAGAAACGCTGGATTAAAAAAAATCATTCAACAAGACATGAGATCCACTTTCCTATAATGAATGTGATTAGTTCTCGAACAGATAATAACGTATAGGGAGGACATTTGATCAAATAACATGCAAATGAAATACAAAAATAGACATCAAGTTCAACACATTAGTACATATATAGTAACATTATTTAATCAATACAGAAAAATCATAATTAGACGTAGGAACACTACTGACATATTCAACAAAAATGAATAGTGCGTCCATTAATACTACTGAATAAGGGTAATGACAAAATTGCGGAACACCGAACAATCTTCCAAAGGGAAATGAAAAACTCATAAGTCAACAAACAGACAAAATCAGTCAACAACCGGAAAACTGGGAAAACCGCAAATCTAAGACATGTATATCACATTGAGGTACAGATACATTTCATTCAGTGGAGATTTATAATATAGTATGAGTGTAAAGTACATAGTGTATTGTATGAAGTCAAAACAACATAGTAATTTAAAAGATTTTTGTCAGTGTGGAATAGGTGTATAACTCTACTTTCAACAATAATTCAATTATATCATGGCGTTCAGTTTCATTGGTCGGGGAAACTTTTATTATAAATCTTCACAGACTTGATTAATTAGATAAATTAACTATTGAAATTTACAGTTCCTAACTTATGTAAGTGTTATCAAAGCTAAGGTTCTCCTCCCCTCGGACATAGGTGACCATATCTGATTTTGTCTAATCCTGTTTATACCTTTTGGTTGTATTGCTCCCAACACTCCTATGCAATCAATAGCT
This sequence comes from Gigantidas platifrons, assembly GCA_002080005.1. Taxonomy (NCBI): domain Eukaryota; kingdom Metazoa; phylum Mollusca; class Bivalvia; order Mytilida; family Modiolidae; genus Gigantidas; species Gigantidas platifrons. The sequence goes on from MJUT01016914.1 coordinate 449,797, forward strand.
ATCACCACTTATTGTGTGAGTTCGAATCTCGATCAAGCGAGGTGTACAACAGTATGTGATTAAGTTTGTCAGTGACTTGCGACATTTCGGTGGTTTTGTCCGTGAACTCACGTTTCCTCCACCAATAAAACAGACCCCCACGATACAACGAACTATATTTGAAGGTAGTGTTAAACAACATCAAACAAACAAGCAATTATTTGTTTAGCCAATCTTTCGCTTTTGAACGTACATGCTGTAGGTTATTCCAGAAACATGTCATGCGCATTAAGTTTGATATCTACGATTTTATTAACCATGCATAAATATGCAAAACATTATTTTCGTCTACTTACCTATTTTATGTAATATCTGCATGCATTCACTGTTTATAGCATACACAATATACCTACAACAATGTATATGTATAACATTATTTAAATATACACAATATCTTAAAAGAGTCAACCAGAAGCAGGAAGTCTTTTTACGAGTGACTGGTTAAATACCATGGAACAAATTTACTAAAGACTTGGCGATCCTGAATATTCGAACGAAAGAGATGGACAAAGATATCATGTATTATATAGGACATAATTATGATCGTTGTAGAAGAATATCCATCAGGTGTCACTTCCTACCTACATGTTCTCTAGCATTGAGCATTTGTATACAACTTGTTATTAAGAAAACAATATATAGAATGATTGCTGTTCACACGTACATGTATATGTGTGCTTAACTTCGTACAAATGTAGACAAAAACAACATTCCTTAGATCAAACAGGATTCAAATAAAATAAAATAAGCATTAAATGAAAAAACATCAAACCATTCTCCAATATATTATATTTACCTTTTAATAATGAATATTGTATCAAACGTATTGACACCGAAAGGATAGCAAACCAGAAATGTACAATGAAACCTGATCAAATAAATTCCAGTAAAAATAAACTGCCAAATAGCTATACAATCATGACATTCTTTAATTAAAACAAAAACTTAAAAAAGACACACACAGACTGCTGTCAAAATTGAAAAATATTAATGGGATCTCCAACAATATTACTGAATCTAAGGTATACTATAGTCAGAATACACAGTGGAGTACTGCATATATTCAATGACCATATATCTGCTGTTGGATGATTGGTCGTAAGTTGTTCGGTACCGACATCGTTTATTAGAAATTGAATGAAACAGGCATATATGACCTTATCTGATCTGATTTTTTTTCACCTGTTTATGCCCTTTTAGTCCATCAGCCAAGAATAAATTATTCTTTTTCTACCCATTCGTGTGCTTATGTAGAGGGGTTCAATAGTTTGTATGACGTTTCACACATATCACCACTTTGATGTTCAATATATTGGATTATAAATATTTGGTACAAGTGTAAAAATAGCATAATTCGTCGTATTCATTGGAAAAATAACGCATTTTCATAAGAAATATACGTTCACAGAAAAGTATTATATTGGTGCTTAAACATATGTTTTTAACTATCATACACATGACTGCACTGGATATATCGTAAAACATGTCAAATAAGCATGAATACATCATACTCGATTTAATCACTGCATTTGAAGATTTTTGCAACTATTAATTCTTCCAAAACGCACTTTTTAAAGAATTTAACCATTGAGCTAAATATTTCCGGATTTTTTAGTTATAACCGATACGGTTTCATATTACAAATTGATTGTAAATTTTCTTTCGCTTTCTGTGCTTTTTATGTTTATTTTGATGGTTTTGTGCAACGAAAATTTTTCATTTTGTTAATCTAGATAAATATTAATCATTATCGACAGAATAAGTGGACTAATTATTTTGGTCTGTTTGACTTTGCTTTAATTGGGGTGCGTTTGATTTGTATTTTCTCATTTAATTTTTCTTATTGATCAATGGTGTCAGTAGACTAGTTTTTGTAGCTGTTCTTGCTATTTTTGATATATGTACACTTGTTCCTATTGTTGTTGTACATTTTGTTTATTGATTTGTCACGTGATTGTCATTTATATTAGAATATTTTAGGATAATTGTATTGATTTTTCATTAACAACTGTTCATTTGTGATTGCGTTTTGGTGATATATATTCATAATTACTTTTTGAGGGTATTTTGTCATTTAGGAGTTGTTTTTTTTTCTACATTTTTCAATAGTTTAATTTTTTTATATCCCTTGTTGGTACATTTTGTATATTTTTTTTTATATTAATGTCTATTACATACTTTGTTATATTTATCTCTATAGCGCAATACTTTCCTTAAAAGGAGTAACAGTGAACTTATACTTCACAAAGAAAATACAAGTGAGAAACAGATAAATTGGAAAGAGTGTCTTTGTCACAGTAGTGGTCAAGCTAGCGATCTGTCATTTTTTTTGGAATAGACTTGTTAAGAAAAGCAGCCGAAATAAGAAATGACTTTGCACACGATCTTCTAAAACACTACTGGAGTACCGGTCCATGGGGTGCGTATCACAGGCGATGTTATCTAACTTGCACTAGCAAACGTAATCTGAAGTATCCACTGAAAGGCAAAATGGACGACAATGTGAAAGTACCAGTCACAAATAAACAAGTCAAATAACCTATAGCATATGGCAGTTCAAAATGTGTTATTTGTTTAGAAGACAAGAAACTATATGATAGTAAATCCCAGGAACAGCTATGCCAATGTTTTATCAAAGACGGCCTTTCCTCGTTGAAGAGAGCTGCTAAAAATGACAGTTTTCCTGCGAAAAGATTTGAATCGGGTTATGTATTTTACATCAGAAAACATGCTACAAAAAACTGACAAGGTTTCTTTGCAAAGTTAATGAGTACTTGGAAAATATATAAGGTAATGAGGAATTAGCAATATTTAACATATCTTTTGATACTTTATCTTCCGTAATTGAAACAAATGCTTTGAAAGCATTGAAGGTGGCATCTATGTCAGAACATTAGTCCCAGTTTCGTCAGCTTAGTGAAGAAGGCATAATACCAGGCAGCAGTTTGGAAACGCGCCTGTCAGTCGATATATCAACTGAAAAACAAGGATGGGAGAAAATATGTTGTATGTTAACTGGATGGACCAGCAGTCTTGAGGCATTGATGCTGCCCATTAGTTGTGGGTGTAAACCAATCTGCGCCACAAAACGTTGCTATTGTAGGTCACAAGGTTTCCCATGAACAGATGCACATATTGCCAAAGTACGAATCAAAGAGAGAATCTATCAGAGAGAGATAGTGAAAGTGACGATGAGGAAGAAGATTAAAACGTGAAATCATAATTTGAGGAAAACAGTACTGGTTGTTAGATTTCAGGTTCTTAAACACGAAATTGATGTAAATCCCACACCTTTTTTTGTCAAATAAATATAATTACTTCCATTATATTAATCTTAGAGAGATTGGAACTACAGTAATTACTGCAAATATGAAGAATCGAGCAATACAACATGTAGCACAGGATTTGTAGACACTAAATTATGGCAACAGGTGAAAATTTAGAAATTATATACTAGTAGTAAAATTACCCCCAACCCAACCCTGAATTCACAACAAGTGGTCTTTCCATGCATGGCTATAATCTTTCTAGCATTAGTGACATAAAATAAGCATATATAATTAACTCTTGAAATACATTAACCGAAATGGTATACCCTAACTGACGGGAATGCTTGGCTTTGTTTTCTTCATGCTATTTTAGGATACTATTAAAGGTTCGCTTGTTATGCTATTTTCCGCATATTTTAGCTGAGAATAACACTTGACTAAATAATCTACATATATATATCCTTCTATTTGTGCCAAAAACAAAATGCGGTCTACAAGGGTATCCAGCACCAAATTCTCTCAAAGTCTTTAAACTATTTTGGTATTAAGCGTACCCGATTAATGCCATTCCACAGATATCTACATTTTTGCTGCTAGGTATACCTTTCACAACTTACCTATTATATGAAAATATATTCATAAAATCAATGTTTATATCTTACAATGGTAATATGCCTACAACAATATATATATATATATATATATATATATATA
>MJUT01016914.1:454151-466781 GCA_002080005.1 Gigantidas platifrons
CATTAGAACACGTGTTGTCTAAAGCACTGGTTCCCAATCCTGAGCAAAACTACGATGGTCGAGAACTAACGACACTGACAAAAACCAGTTGAATTGTAACCCCCAGCAGCGTATGATATAAATAGACTATGTTCTAAAATTTATTCTAAAATTAAAAACAGAAAACACACATTTCGGACAAAAACAGGACAAAAATAGAAAGGTACAATTTTTGTACACTTGCTGAAATATCAACACGCATTTTTTGTTTTTCAAATGTCAATTTTCAAACGCAATACGAAAATCAAAGTCTCTTAGATAGTAAATACAATATCAATTTCTAGATAATGAAATATCCATCCGCAAAATCCGCGTTACAACAAAGAAATACTGATAGATGAGCAAACGTGCATATAAGTACCCCATTTTAAGGGGGATTTATAATATATAAATGTTGCATGCATGCTCTTTCTGATATTTAAGTTACTCGTCCTCTTACAATTGACTCTATATATGGACTATATTTTTGTCCGGGCGGAAGGTTGCGACACATGTTGTGTAGAGCAGTGTCTTCCAATTTGTATTCCTCAGGCATGAGCGCTAACTATTAAACGATATCTTATTATGTTCGATCGTTTAAAAATACAAAAGGACAAGCAATGATCTACAACATATACACACAAAACCAATATCGGGTAACACCAACCGCGCTTAAAACATGCGATGAACTCAGCTGCTCCGGAAGAGTTTCAGTTCCTGTATATATTTAAATCCTGATAATGAAGTTCAATTCAAGTAAATGTATATTTAGGAATATTGTTTGATCAGAATGATAAGATATTGCTTGGATTCTTTTGGTATGTCGTTATTTCTTTTCGATAGGAATTTAATGTGAAATGATTATTGGTCTGTTTAAAAAACTAGAGAAAATTGGCACACATAATAATTTACTGGATATGAAATGCAAACGAAAAACCAGTATCATCTCTAACATCATCATTCTTACAAAGGCTTCATGTGTTCTTTTTTTATCCTACGAAAGTCCCAAGTCAACAGTGCAATCAATGATTGATATAGTATGTGTTCATTTCAAACAGCAATTAACCCTATTCATTTAATATTTTCGTTGAATTCTAAAGAATGTAATACGTGGTGTATAACTAAGTAGTTCATTAACAGTCAACTAAGATATGCATTAATGGATATCTAATGATGCATAATTCTTATTTTGATCACATATACAATATAAACTTATGTTTATCTTTCCCTTTGAAAAAGTAAAAGATCAATATTATGTGTTTTTGGTAAGCAGCCAATAACCCTATTATTTTTATTTTGTTATTAATTTCTTAGGATTGCTATGAGTAGTGAATATGTAAAGATGTCATTAACAACCAATTAAAATATTTGTTTATGGATTTCTTATAATGTACCATTTTTATTTTAATAATAAACGTATTTTCTTCACTTTATTTGATCACTCATACAATATTATATTCACGTTTTCATTTAGTTCTGAGAAAATCCAAAACTCAACAATGCATGCAGCGATTGATAAATTATGTCTTCGTCACAAACAGCCATTAACTCTATTAATACTATTTTGTTATTACATTTTTGAGAATGCAATACGTTATATAGAACTAAACGTTTTATTAACAATCAATTACAATATTTGTTAATGAATTTTTGCTAATGTTTCATTTGTATTGTGATAACAAACAGGTTTTCTTCACCATATTTGATCACAAACACTAGTTCACCTTTATTTCTTCTTTTTATTGTGAGAAAGTCCAAAACTCAACAATGCATGCAGCGATTGATATATTATGTGTTCGTTACAATCAGCCATTAACCCTATTAATAATATTTTGTTATTACATTTTTGAGAATGTAATACATTATTTGGAACTAAATGTTTAATTAACAATCAATTACAATATTTCTTTATGAATGTTTGGCAAGGTGTCATTTTATTTTGATGATAAACAGGTTTTCTTCACTATATTTGAAAGCAAATATAGGATAAGATTTACAATTTCTTTTTGCTTTCAAAGAATCAAAGTCAACTGTGCGTGCAGTGTGTCACACATTATGTGTTTGTCACAAACAGCCATTAACCCTATCCATTTTTACTTAGATTCCTGAGAATTTAATACGATATTTGGGGCTAACATTGTTTTGATAATATACATTTGTTTTTATTAAAGAACTGAAAGAGTCATAACGGCAGGAATTGAACCGCACACGAAGTTACGAGTATGCACAAAACGTCGCATTCAAAGCGTTACATCGTTTTATATTACGACGCTTGCATACGCTGTAATCCTGTGTGAACTATTCAAGATTTCAGATTGGCAATGCATATTCATGAAATTGTTCTGAATAATCACAGCAAAGGTCAAACGTATCCAGGAATTAAAACACCAGGCAATAGAATACAAGCCAACATATTACCATGCAATATAACACTAGAAACTCAAAAAGCCGAAAAAAAGTTGAAAGTAAAAAAAGAAATAATATATAAAACATGTAAAACTTTACAATTGGGTAATAAACTACATTAGTTTTTGTTTCCTTTTGACCTTGACTAAGTCTCAAATTAACAGAACATTCCGTGGTAATATGGTAAAGAATGAATGACATTTTCACTGTCTTTAATATGCAGTTGGTATTTTGCAAGCTTTGGTCAAGAAGAGTTTGGAATTACCAACGTGATAATTATAATCCATAAATCGAAGAAAAACAGACAAGCCAACCCAATGGGCAAAAGAAAAAAATGAAAGTACCAAAGGTGATGTTAAAAGATCGAACTGCTTTAATGTAGATTTTGAGTATGCTATGCACAATCGCAAACTATCAGTATACTTCTAGAAAAATATGTCAAACTTTGAAATAGTAAATTGAGAGTAAACTCCAGAGATATCAATATGTTATTCACATAAAACAGCTTTTTATCCAATATTCCATAATATGTTCCTTTTTCTTGTATATACATTTGTATATATATATTAGTGACCTTGGTAAGTTTGCTATTAACAGGAAACATACCTCGTCTGAATTATCTGAAAAACTCATTCCCACAAAATAAAACATAATGCAGATGATCCTTTACCAAAGAATCTAATGGGATTAACTTTTTTAACCACAAGCAAACAATTGCTTGTAGTTTTAAAAGTTACAAGCCTAATTCAGTGTTATCTGATATTTAAGAAGCATTGGGCGGGGGAGGGGGAGGAAGCACTAATAATATAATTATTGAATAGTGCCAAAAATGGAAAGAACAGTTGGTGTAGGAGCTACTAATATAACATGCAACAGCGTAGTTTTACATTCTATTACATTATTATTTTATTTCCCATCAACTGTTTACCAGACACCACATCTGTTTTGAAGGGGAAAGCAAATCAATGTGACAGTTAAAGTGAAATATAGTGCATTCATAACCATTTGTGGGTTTAATGTTATACCTTGGAAGGGGAATGTTACTCTTGAAAAAAATTACAACACTTATTAATAGATTTGACGATGAACTGTTATCCAATTATATCTATATATACAAATGGGCAGGTTGGGCGAAATTTTTGGTCAATTTTATATTGGTTTGGGCGACATTTTTATTAGGGCGAAATAAAAAAGTTTCGCCCTAAATTTCAAAGACATTTAATAACAATTTATGTGTGTTTAATAGCTTATAGGACGCGGTTGGTAGTAGAGGGGATAGTAATCTAGTACATAATTTCTATTTAGCTAGATATGTTCAGCGGTTACTGAGATTTTTCAACTTAAGATCAAATCGTGTTATATTAACCTTACACAAAAGAGGCTTGTTGTGGATAAAGTTACAAAAACGCAAATATATTTCTTATTTGGATGATATATTTTGCTGAAAATGATGCTACACGTAGAGTGTTTTTTCCCTTATTTCCTATCGTATTCCAAGCAGTGTAATTTTCTTTATCTATTTGTAAATACAATTATTCGTTTTTAACACGAAATATAACGTTTTTAGTAGAGGTATCAATTACACTTGAATTTGATTTGCTGATAAAGGATAATTGACACATGACGTAGTCATACTGTATATGGCTATTGTAAATAACAACAACTAACGCGTAGATACATACCAGTGACCAAGTTTAAGTTGCATACCATAGTAAAATATACATACAACCAATAGTATGCATTACGTAATCATGCTAATATTTTGTTTGACGATAAGACACAAAAAGAACGGTGCAGTCAGTGTAATTATTTGTCAAGGCTATGTTACAGTAATTTAACATTGATAGACATTCGCGCAGGGTAAGCGATATGGGAATAATATTAACGAGATTTCGTAATGAAATCTAAGATGACAAAGATCATTTTGGTTATTTAGCAAATATTTTTACTTAGTATGATGTACATATTGCATGCATGAATTAGGAAATAGCAACATATGTCATTAATGGGACATTATGATCTAACACTATCTGAGCACCTGATTTATTTATCTGATTTTTGGAGTTTGTGTTGATCGAGTCTTTACCCTTTTCTTAAGAGTTTTTACCTAATTTTTGGTTTTTGCATTTTATTCTTTTTAAATCCGGATCGTGCATTTATTCGAATATCTCTCGGAATCTTGTACTTTTGAGATTGTCTTATTATTTAGTGAATAACACAAATTACTTGAAACAATAGACAGCGGAACCAGTGAGGTAGACAAATTGGGTTGAGCAATTCCCAGAAGTAGGTAGCAAAAGTATGCCGAAGAAACAGAAAAGACAAAAGGGAAGCAGAGGTAACTGTTTTAAATGGAAAGCATACAATTACTACTGATAGGCAACATATATATTGACAGTGTAGCAATATTGGCATAAGCAAAGACTAGTCAGTTTACAAGTACATCCTTGAGGAAATAGCTAAAAAAATTGAGCACCGACCTAAATCAAGCCACTGGTATACACAAGTAGCTTTAAATTTAATAAATTGAATTAAATTAAACAACATAATTGTACGAACATTGAAAAGGCAGGTAAGACATACTATAAACCAACCAGGTGTATCAATTCAAAAACCTTATTAACAAAATGACAGTAGAAAACGAAGAGAAAACAAGATACAATGCAGTACAATTTTATAATTTTAAATGTTCAAATGTAATCAACAACTATCAAATATATACCAATTATTTCCGTGGTTATCTTTTTTTCTCAGGTTTTTTGTTTGTGTGACGAAACGATACCTAATATTTAAGACGACGATGAATATTCTGGGCACATTAAAAGCCACTGAATCAACTATATTGAGTGAGTGAGGGATTATTGCTTAGCGAAAACAAGTTATGTTTCAATAAGATGATCATGTGGTCCGCTTTGTTCTTGACCAACACGTTGAGTTGGATGTTTATAGTGCTAGCTCACTGAAACAAAACAATCCGCAGGTAGACATGTCACTCCACTTCGACACATTATTCTGATTCTGGTCCAACCATTATTTGCTATTCCCCCTTAATGCTGCGTGCTTAGCGGAGAAGCAACATATACAACTTTTATAGTTTTTGGTTTGACCCGACCTGGGCCTAAACCATCGGTCTACTGAACTCGAGGCGAGCACGATTGCCACTACGCCACCGGTGTCGTTCAATTATATTGATATATCAAGCTTATTCTTATTTTATATAATATGGATTAGGCACAGCCTAAAGGCGAGCATCGCATCTACGCATAGACATGTTTTTTACTAGTGACTATGATTATGTGTGCCACAGGTTCTTGAAGTTCCAAAAATCATCCGGGAGTCGTGCACATGGGTATCGAGTCCGTCCGCCCTAACTACACGTTCGCCCTGGGTCCGATCGCCATGGGTTCATTCGCCCTAAAAGTAGGTCCGTTCACCCTACAAGTGGGTCTGATTATTAAAACGTATATTAATGAACATAATGGATATTTTAATTTGAAATATAGAAGTAATGATATGAATACATATGGACATTAATCAAGTTATTTTCAAGCAATTATTACGTATATTGTTTGAAATACTTAATTGGAATATTGATGGAAGTGGCGTTAAAACACCAAAAATCAAATCAAAATCATATAATATTAGTTAATAATTACAGTCAAGCAAAAACAAGATCAATTTAACATACATACATCATAAACATATTACATCATATATTGAATTATTTCAACAAGTAAAAAGATGACTCTCTGACCACCGATAATGGGAAACGACATAGCTTTGCGGTTGAGGCTATATTACTTGCGATTTTTATAAGTCCCAAAATGATTTTTAGTATGATTTTTTTGCATGTGAGGTTTTATAATCAAACGATAACTTGTCACACGTTTTATTATAATATTAATAATGTGTGAATTTATTTTCCTGGTTGTATAATAAATCTTTTTTTGTAGATCACTTAATGCAGAACCTGACCTACCAATTATTTTTGATATTCTACATTTTAGTCGGAACTAACTTTCGTGACGTCATATGTAATGAATGTGGGGGAAAACCCCGGTGACGTCTTTGTAAACATTGAGGAATCTCGGTCAGAAAAAATCTCAACGTGCTTGAGATTTGTCTTACTAATTTTAAATATATATTTAAAATACCCACTTGTAAAAAATCAAAATGATTAAAACAAAAATTAAATTACAATTTTAAAAATACATCCATATGTACAGATATTAAAACATCGTCCCCTTGTCTGAAAACAAGTGAATTAACTAGCCTGTCACGACTTCAAAACAGTCCTTTGGCTTTGCACGATTTCTAAGACATTGTTTTCACATTACTGGGAACTGCACCGTTCAATACATAAACAAATCTTCGGCAACCAACTGTAAATCGTCACCAAAGAAACGCAGGGCAATGATTGTTTACGCTGAGTGACAGCGATCATGAATGAATGACGTGACGTAACAATACTTGTGTTACGTAAACATAGGGGCGAAACAAGAAGATCTAGCGATTGTCAATTTTTTAAATAAATTAATCGTTTCATGTAAAGAAGCTGTACGGATTCCTATTTAATTTTTGTCATTTTTTAACTGGATAGTTATTTTTTATTCTAATTAATAGGCTCCGATTGTCCATTCTCTGCTGAAACTTAGAAACCACTTCCGGTTGGTATTGTTAATAGAATGATTCATCTCCTTACACACATGTTGCTGTTTAGCTCGCATCTTGCGATGCTCGCTATAACATATATATAGCTGTTTTTATTTTATTTTGCAGTGTCCGAAAAAACCAAGTTCGATAAGGATAGTCCTGGACGGTTGAGCAAAACCACGCAAAACATCTGATATGAATCGTCATTTACTGTTTGGCATAGATATATGTTGAATATTTTGAAAAATGAATCCAAGAAGCTATATTAAAATAGTTGAGCATATATTTCATAGTGTGAGTGTGAGAGCACACACACATACAATGTGTACGCAAATATTATTACGAGGTTCCCCTTTTTTCAGTGTTCTGCCAGATTGGCTAGATTATCTGCCGTTTCGGATGCCAATTCGAATTATATTCTAACCAGATTAAACATTTTGAGAGTTAGTTTTGGAATAAGTATGATCTCTTACTCGCATTCGCGCATAACGTGAAAATCACTCATTTCCGTCCATCTTCAAATAAAGTACTTCAACCAAAAAAAGCTGTGGGATGTTTTCTGTCGTATAATCAGAGAATGTTAGGAGAGCAACTTCTACAATTACCTAACATTCGAGAAAATTCAATTTTCCCAGATAACTCATTTGAATGGCATCATGGAAAACGAACAGAAAAGTGGGGGACAAGGGCTTACGTCATAAAGTTTTCTGGTGAGAGGTTGGTGAAGACATGGTTAGGGAAAAATATACCAGATACATAGATGCCGAGGACCAAATTATCTATACATGTCGGATGATCCACACTTAGCAACAAATCACTGGACAGGGCAGTGTGTCACCAACGAACGCATATCATTGGCTAAATTATGGAAATGGACGGTGGAGGGGCAGACACTACATAAAGTAAAGCTGATGATGACTGGACATGAATGATGTCCAATTTGAATGGTGGGTTTTAGCATTTATTCCAGTTTTCAGACATACAGACTTTCACATGTTGATTATTTATGTCAAAAGGCACGAGACTGTGAGCTTCTTCGTCAACCTGTTAAGTTCAACACGACAATGCTAAGGTCAAATCGTGCAAGTGTACCCAGTTTCGTAAGGTAAATGGACATTAAGAAAAAACATAAATTAGAATACAAATGTATAAAGAAATTAATGAAAATTTCATTGACGTCAGCAGTAGCATCCTGTCCATACAAAACAAAACGGTAAATGTAAATTATGAAGATAATATGAACTTGAAAATAAAAATGCTTCGAAGAAATATATAGTTCTGCATACGTTCGTTACTAAAGTAAAATGTGATCAAAAACAACTGAATTGTATCTCTGTAATGATAACGGCCCTTTCAGAGATGTGGAATGAAGATATAACAAGTTGTAAATCCATTAACATACTGATGGACACATGCAGTAAGCATGCACAATAACTATTTGTTCAAGAAAACTGGCCAAATTAAAATATATCATATAGGTGAAAGAAGAGAGTATACTATGTTGTGATTGTTTGATAATGTGACAGGTTATAGTATTTGGATTTTCAATGCCACCCACTGGTCTGTGTGGGTTTATTGGTCTCCATATAACAGGTATATGAATGGTGATATTTAGATATCGAATGCCACCCACTGCTCTGTGTGGGTTTATGCGTATCCAGATTACCAGGTATATGAATTGCCACTGGCGAACCAATTTTACTCCTTAATGGTAAGGGAAATACGTATTTGAATTATTTTTAATTATGTATTAATTATTGAATGATTTAATCTATATTTCTCAAGGAAGCTCTGCCGACCCCTGTAATAAAACACAGTGCTTCGCTATTGTCAGTATATTTTGTCTCTTACAAGGAATACGCAGCGATGTACCCAATTTGTAGTATATTAATGATGCTATTTCCTCTAACAAACTCATCATCCTTTCTAGAGCATTTTTAGACAAAGATAATCTGTGTATTCACCAAATGTGTATTATCTATATCTCCCTGTGCACAGTCAAGAGATTTCACTAGTAATTTGCTGTTTCGATTTAAAAAATAAGATCAGGTTAGGTTAGGGTTAGGGTTAGGGTTAGGGGTAGGAGACTCGGTTAGGGCTAGGATTAGGTTAGGGTTAGGGTTAGAGTTAGGGTTAGGGTTAAGGTTATGGTAGGGTAGAGGGTTAGAGTTAGCGTTAGGGGTAGGATTAGGGTTATGTTTAGGACTTAGGGTTATGGTTAGGTTGACTAAGGGCTAGGGTTAGGGATAGAGTTAAGCTTAGAGTTTTGAGTTAGGATTAGATTTAGGGCTTATGGGTTAGGGTTAGAGTTAGGCTAGGGTGAGTGTTATGTGAAGGTTAGCGTTATGGTAGGGTAGGTTTAGGGTTAGGTTAGAGTCAGGGCTATGAGTTAATGGTTAGGGATAGGGTTAGGGTTAGGGTAGGCTTAGGTTTACGGGTTAATGTTAGGGCTAGGAATAGGTAAGGGTTAGGGTTAGTAAGGGTTATAATTAGAGTTAGGGTTAGGAGGTATGCTTCCTGTTAATAGCAGACTTACTAAGGTCTTTCACTCCTGGCCATGCTGACACAATTTTCACTATTACATATATACAAATGTATATGCCAATTGCACAAAAACCAACATTCGATATATGTATTATTTGCATACGAAGATTTAAGCGTCCTCTTCCCTTAATGGAATCACATACATATTTTGATCAGTTACTCTTTCATAAAATAACAACCTTTAATACTACATAATCGACGGAAGCTATGATATTATTTAACATATTTTATTTACTTTTACATATTCCAAGAAATAAAATATGTTATCACGCGGACGACTGTGATGGATTGGTTAACGACACATTATTTCTGAGCTCTTTCTTCGAGTGGATAATTAATTTGTTACCGTCGGCAGTTCCTCGTGTAGGCATGCATGATAAAGAAAGTCTAATATACAATTTGTGGCAAGAAGTTGCATCACCAATAATGAATATTAAGGCAATATTAAATAAACAATCTTATGAGACTACTATTTGTGAAAAAGAACAAACAATATTAGTAGCGTTTTCACACATTTTTAAGATTATATTGCACCTATCTAACACACGGCTAATTTTCATATCATTCGAAAGCTTGTATTTAGGGCTAAGTGAATTGGCTGTTTGTTAAAGTTGGAAATGATCACATATTTGCTAAATCGATGTATTTAAACTATTGAGATTTCTTTAAAAAAATATCATATTTCGAGAAAAGATGACAAAATCACATTTTCTCAAAAAACATATTCCTGAAAGTGCGAAGTCTATCTCAAATGGTAAAATCAATAAAAAAAAGCAGATGCAGTGATGTATTTGGATGTTTTCTATAATACAAAAAAAATAACAATTTGATCATCGAATGTGAAATTTTGTGAGCTTTTAAGAAGAACTGGGCGAGAATGAAAAATCACGGAAAACACATAAACGTCCGTTTAGACTGATTCGGACTTGGTCTTCTGTTAGTTTGGCATACAATGCATTATCAACAAGCATGCCAAGCCACGTTAAAGCCGAAGACTATATGGCAGGGGTTTTTATGCACTGTTATGCTAGTTGATTGTTTTTGTCTGTTACAAATGCCCTCAAACGAATCTTTCGCAAGGGAATCCAGATCTCGAAAAAGGATTCATACAGTAATCGCTACCCTGACAGGGACAGAGTTCAGTGCAGCACATGCTTTGTTCATTACAAATTCTTGTTCTTTCCTAAGCTCGAGTCCACTGAACAGATATGGTTTCTCACGAGAACAATCACAAATGCAAAAGACAAGATACGTTATATCCCTCTTTCCTGTTCAGAATTGGAAAATAATCCCTGCGATATAGTCTTCGGCTTTAACGTGGCTGGCAGGCTTGTTGATAATGCATTGTATGCCAAAATCAATCTAAAACTGACAATTATGTATTTTCCGTGATTGTTCACTCCCCCCCCCCTTCTTAAAAGTTCACAAAATTCCACATTCGATGGTTAAATGGTTACTTTTCTATTATAAAAACAACATCCAAATACATCACTGCATCTGTTTTTTTTTATTGATTTTACCACTTGGGATAGGCTTCACTCTTTCAGGAATACGATTTTTTCTAAATCACATTTTTTACCTTTTCACGAAATAAGATATTTTTAAAAGAAGTACCAATAGTTTAACTTACTATTGCTTGATATTTTATCAAGAATTGGGGGTTAGATTTAGGGCTAGGTTTAGGGGGTAGGATTTGGGTTGGGATTAGGGGTTAGGGTTAAGGGTTAGAAAAAGGGTTACGTTTTAGACTTAAGGTTAGGCGTAGTGTAGATATGGTAGGGTATGGTAAGGTATGATAGGGTTAGGGTTAGGATAGGTTCAGGTTAGGGTTAGGGTAGGGTAGGGTTAGGGTTAGGGTAGGGTCAGGTTAGGGCTAGGGTAGGGTAGGGTTAGGGTAACGCTTAGGGTTAGAGCTATAGTTAAGGTTAATGTTAGGGTAAGGTAGGGTTAGGGTTAGGGAAGAGGGCATGGTAGGGTTAGGGTTAGGCTAAGGGTTATGGATTAGGAGTTAGGGTTAGGGTTAGGGTAGTGTAGACGGTAAGGGTTCAGGTTAGGGTTAGCGTTAGGGGTTAGGGTTAGGGTTAATGTTAGGGGTTGGGGTTAGTGCTAGGTTTAGGAGTTAGGGTTAGAGATTAGGGTTTGCGTTATGGTAACGGTTAGGGGTTAGGGTTGGGTGGGGTAGTGTAGATTTGCGTTAGGTTCAAAGTTAGGGTTAGGGGTTGAGTTAAGGGTTAGGGGTAGGGTTAGGGATTTGGATTAAGGTTTGGATTAGGGTAACGGTTAGGGTTTAGGGTTCGGGTATGGGTTGGGTAGGTAGGGCTAAGGATATAGTATTGGGTTACGGTTAAGGTATTGTAGGGTTGGGGTTATGGTTATTGCTTAGGGTTAGGACTAGGAGTTAGGAGTTAAGTGATAGCGCTAGGATTAGGGTTAAGGGTTAGGCCTAGGGGTTAGGGTTCGCGATTAGGGCTAGAGTTAGGGTTTAGGAGTTAGGGTTAGGGTTAGTTAGGGTTGGTTAGGGTTAGGGTTTATGAGTTAGGTTTAGTTAGGGTGAGGGTTAGGGTTAGGGGTTAGGCTTAGGGTTAGGGTTAGTTAGGGTTAGGGTTACGAGGTTGGGTTAGGGTTAGGGCAGGGTAAGGTGAGGATTAGGGTTAGCGTTATGGTAGTTTTTTAATAAGGGTTAGGGTAATATTAGGGTAAAGGGTAGGGAAGGGTTAGGTACTAGGGTTAGGTTCGGTTTAAGGTTAGGGAAGGGTACAGGGTTAGGGTTAAGGTTCGGGGTTAGGATTAGGGATAGGTTTAGGAATAGGGTTAGTGCTTAGGTTACTTAGATTTAGGGTTTAGGCTATTTAGGGTTAGGGATAGGGCTAGGTTTCGGGTTAGGGGTTATGATAGGATTATGGTTAAGGTTAGGGGTTAACGGTTAGGGTTAGGATTTGGGCTAGGATTTAGAGTTAGGGTTAGGGTCGGGTTGGGTTAGGGTTAGGCTTAGTGTTAGGGTTAGGGTTA
>MJUT01016914.1:466890-480709 GCA_002080005.1 Gigantidas platifrons
GCTTAGGGTTAGGACTAGGAGTTAGGAGTTAAGTGATAGCGCTAGGGTTAGGGTTTAGGGTTAGGCCTAGGGGTTAGGGTTCGCGATTAGGGCTAGAGTTAGGGTTAAGGAGTTAGGGTTAGGGTTAGTTAGGGTTGGTTAGGGTTAGGGTTTATGAGTTAGGTTTAGTTATGGTGAGGGTTACGAGGTTGGGTTAGGGTTAGGGCAGGGTAAGGTGAGGATTAGGGTTAGCGTTATGGTAGTTTTTTAATAAGGGTTAGGGTAATATTAGGGTAAAGGGTAGGGCAGGGTTAGGTATTAGGGGAAGGGGCTAGGGTTAGGTTCGGTTTAAGGTTAGGTAAGGGTACAGGGTTAGGGTTAATGTTCGGGGTTAGGATTAGGGATAGGTTTAGGAATAGGGTTAGTGCTTAGGTTACTTAGGTTTAGGGCTTAGGCTATTTAGGGTTAGGGATAGGGCTAGGTTTCGGGTTAGGGGTTAGGATAGGATTATGGTTAAGGTTAGGGGTTAACGGTTAGGGTTAGGATTAGGGTTAGGATTTAGAGTTAGGGTTAGGGTCGGGTTGGGTTAGGGTTAGGCTTAGTGTTAGGGTTAGGGTTAGGGTAAGGGTTCGGGTTAGAGTTAGGGTAGGGTAAGGGTTAGGCTGAGGGTTAGGGGATAAGGGTAGAGTTGGAGTTAGTAGGGTAGGGTAGGGTACGGTAGGGTACGGTAGGGTAAGGTTTAGGGTTAGAGTTAGGGTTAGGGTAAGGTTATGATAGGGCAGGGTAATATTAGGGTTAAGGTTAGGGCTATCGTTAGGATTAGGGTTTAGGATTAGGGGTTAAGGTTTAGAGTTATGCTAGGGTAGGGGGTTAGGATTAGGGTAAGGGTTAGGGTTAGGGGTAGGAGATTCGGTTAGGGCTAGTATTAGGATAGGGTTAGGATTAGAGAAAGGGTTAGGGTTTTTGGGTTAGCGTTATAGTTTAGGATTAGTTAGGGTTAGGGTTAGGTTATGGTTAGGGTTAAGGTTACGGTAGGGTAGAGGGTAAGGGTTAGCGTTAAGGTTATGATAAGGGTTATGTTTTAGACTTAGGGTAAGGGTTAGGGATAGTTGTTGGCTTAGATGTTAAGTCAAGGTTTAGGGTTTTGGTTAGCTTAGGATTAGGGTTAGGGTTAGGGTTAGGGTTAGAGTTTTGAATTAGGATTAGGTTTAGTGCTTAGGGGTTAGGGTTAGAGTTACTATAGGGTAAGGTAGACTTAGGGTTAGTTCTAGGGTTAGGGTTAGGGTTATGGTAGTGTAGGCTTAAGGTTAGGTTAGTGACAGGGCTAGGGGTTAATGGTTAGGGATAGGGTTAGGGTTAGGGTAGGCTTAGGTTTAGGGGTTAAGGTTATGGCTAGGAAGAGGTGAGGGTAGAGGGTTAGGATTAGGGTTAGGGTTAGGTTAGGCTTATGGTTAGGGGTAGGAGATTCGGTTAGGGCTAGTATTAGGATAGGGTTAGGGTTAGAGATAGGGTAAGGGTTTTGGGTTAGCGTTATAGTTGAGGATTAGTTAGGGTTAGTGTAAGGTTATGGTTAGGGTTAAGGTTATGGTAGGGTAGAGGGTTAGGGTTAGCGTTAAGGTTATGATTAGGGTTATGTTTTAGACCTAGGGTTAGGGTTAGGGATAGTTTTTGGCTTAGATGTTAAGTCAAGGTTTAGGGTTATGGTTAGCTTAGGGTTAGGGTTAGGGTTAGGGTTACAGTTTTGAGTTAGGATTAGGTTTAGTGCTTAGGGGTTAGGGTTAGAGTTAGGCTAGGGTAAGGTAGACTTAGGGTTAGTGCTAGGTGATGGTTAGCGTTATGGTAGGGTAGGTTTAAGATTAGGTTAGAGACAGGGCTAGGGGTTAATGGTTAGGGATAGGGTTAGGGTTAGGGTAGGCTTAGGTTTAGGGGTTAAGGTTATGGCTAGGAAGAGGTGAGGGTTAGGGTTAGTTAGGGTTAGAAATATAGTTAGGGTTAGGAGTTAGGGTTAGGATTAGGGCTTAGGGATTAGTGGTTAGGGTTAGGATTTATGGTTAAGGTGAGGGTTAGGATAAGGAATAGGGTTGAGGATTAGAATTAGAGTTAGGGTTAGGTTAGGGTTACGATTTAGGGTTATGAGTTAGGGGTACGGATTAAGGTTAGGGTCAGGGTTATTTTAGAGTTACGGTTAGGGAAGGGTAAAGGGTTAGGGTTAGGATAAAGGTTAGGGGTTAGGATTAGGGCTATGCTTAGAGTTTAGGGTGAGGGTTAGGGGTTATAAATATGGTTAGGGCTTACGGGGCAGGGTTAGGGTCATGGTTAGGGTTATGTTAGTGTTAGGGTTTGGGTTTGGGTGAGGGTTAAGGTTAGGGTTTATGGTTAAGGTTAGGGAAGGGCTAGGGTTAGTGTTAGTGTAATTGTTAGGGGTTAGGGTTAGGGGTTAGTATTAGGGTTAGCCATAGGGTCAGGTTTACGGGTTACTGTTAGGGTTAGGGTAGGGAAGGGTAGGATATAGTAGGGATAGGGGTGACAGGGTGACGGGGTTTCGTTAGGGTTAGGGTTAGGATAAGGTTAGGATTAGGGTAAGGTTATAGTTATGGTTAATGTTATGGATAAGGTTAGCGGTTAGTTTTAAGGTTAGGGATTAATGGTTAGGATTTGGGTTAGTGTTAGGGTTAGAGTTAGGGTTGAGTTAGGGTTAGTGTTACGGTTAGGGCTAGAATAAGGTTATGGTTAATGTTAGGGTTAGCGCTTAGGGGTTATGGTTAGGGTTGTGGTTGGGTTAGGGTTTATTGTCTTGGTTAGTGTTAGGGTCGGTTTGAGTTAGGGTTAGGCTTAGTGCTAGGGCAAGGATTAGTGATAGTGCTTAGGGTTAGGGTTAGGGTTAGGGTTTGGGGCTAGGGATTAGGGTTAGGGTTAGGTTAGGGTAAGGTATGATTAGGGTTAGTGTTAGGTGAGTGTTAACGTTATGGTAGGGTAGGGTTAGGGTTAGTGTAGGGGGTTAGGGTTAGAGTCATTGCTAGGGTTTAAGCGTTAGGGTTAGGGTAGGCTTAGCGGTTAGGGATAGGCTAGGGTTAGGTTAACGCTATGGTTAGGGTTAGGGACATGATTAGGGCTAGGATTAGGTTAGGGTTAGGGTGAGGGCTTAGGGATTCGGGGTTATGGTTATGATTTATGATTAAGGTTAGTGTTAGGGTAAGGAATATGGTTGAGAGTTAGAGTTGAGGGTTAGGTTAGGGTTACGGTTAGGGTTAGGAGTTAGGGTTAGGGCCATGGTTATTTTAGGGCTACGTTAGGTTTATGATTAGGGTAGCGTAAAGGGTTAGGAATATGGTAAGGGATTACGGGGCAGGTTTAGGGTTAGGGGT
The DNA here is from genome assembly GCA_002080005.1 of Gigantidas platifrons. NCBI lineage: Eukaryota > Metazoa > Mollusca > Bivalvia > Mytilida > Modiolidae > Gigantidas > Gigantidas platifrons. The sequence continues at coordinate 470,235 of MJUT01016914.1, forward strand.
AGGTTAGGGCTAGGGTTAGGGCTTAGGTGAGGGTTAATGTTAGGGTTGAGGGTTAGGGTTAGCGAAGGGTTTGAGCTAGGGTTGGGGTTAGGGTTAAGGTTAGGGGTTAGGGTTAGGATTAGTGTTAGCGATATGGTCATGATTATAGGTTACTGTTAGGGGTATGGTAGGGCAGGCTAGGATGGGGTAGGAATAGGGGTTACAGGGTTTTATTAGGGTTAGGATTAGGATACGGTTAGATTTAGGGTTAGTGTTAGGATAAGGTTAGAGTTAGGGTTAAGGTTATGGTTAGGGTTAGCAGTTAGTTTTAAGGTAAGGGTTTAGGGGTTAGGATTAGGGTTATTGTTAGGGTTAGGGTTAGGGTTGAGGTAGGGTTAGTGTTACGATTAGGGCTAGGATAGGGTTAGGGATAATGTTAGGGTTAGTGTTAGCGCTTAGGGGTTAGGGTTAGGTTAGGATTAGTGTTAGTGTTAGGGTTAGGGTTATGGTTGGGTTAGGGTTAGAGTTAGGGTTACGGTTTTTTATTATGGTTAGTGTTAGGTTCGGTTTGAGTTAGGGTTAGTCTTATTGCTAGGGCTATGATTAGGTTGAGTGGTTAGGGATATGTTTAGGGCTTATGGTAAGCATTAGGATGAGGGTTAGTTAAGGTTAGGGCACGGGTTTGGTTAGGGTTAGTTTAGGGTAGGGTTAGGAATAGGGTTAGTTTTAAGGTTAGGGTAAGGTTAAGGTTGGGGTTAGGGTTACGGTTACGGCTAGGGCTAAGGTTATATTAGGGTTAGGGTTAGGGGTAGGAATATCGTTAGGGTTAGGGTTAAGGTTAGAGGCTAGGGTCAGAGTTAGTGTTATGTTTAGGGTTGAGTGGTTAGGGCTTAGGGTTAGGGTTAGGGATAATGCTAGAGTTAGGGTAATGTACGGTTATCGTTAGGCTTATGGATAGGGTTAGCGCTAGGTAGATAGTAGCGTAGTGTTGCTGTTGTGATTTGGGTTTGGGTTATCGTTAGGTAGAGAGTATCGTAGGGTTGGAGTTAGGATAACGGTTTGGGTTAGAGTTAGGGGTAGGCGAGAGGATTAGGGGTAGGGTAGGGTTAGTGTAAGGGATAGTGCTAGGATTAGCGTTAGGGTTTAGAGGTTAGGTTAAGGTTAAGTTTAGTATGATGGTTAGGGTAGGGTAGAGTAGGGTAGGGTTAGGGTTAGAGTGAGATTTAGGGTTAGGGTAGGATAGGGTTAGGCTTAGGGTTTGGGTTAGGGATAAGGTTAGGGTTAGGGTAGGGTACGGTTAGGATTAGGCTTAGAGTTAGGGTTAGTGTAGAGAGTAGGGTAGGGTTATTATTAGTGTTAGGGATAAGGTTAGTGTTAGGGTAGGGTACTGTTAGGATTAGGCTTAGGGTTAGGGTTAGGGTAGAGAGTAGGGTAGGGTTGGTGTTAGGATAAGGAATAGGGGTTAAAATTAGGGTAGGCATCAGGATTAGGGTTAGGGTTAGGGTTAGGTAGTAGTGTTAGAGCTAAGATTGGGATTAGGGTAGGGTACGATTGGGTAGGGTTGAGCAGTATTAGGATTAAGGTTAAGATTAGGGTTAGTGTTAGGTTTGGGATTAGGATTATGGTTAATTTCAAGGTTAATTTTAGGGTTTAGGGTTAGGGATAACTTAGGGTAAGATAGGGTGAGGGTTAGCGTTATGGTAGGGTAGGGTTAGGGTTAGAGTCAGGGCTAGGGGTTAAGGGTTATGGATATGGTTAGGGTTAGGGTTTACGGTTAGGGTAGGCTTAGGTTTAGGAGTTAGGGTTAGGGTTAGGTTAGGGTTAGCTTTAGAGTTAGGGTAAGGGATTAGGAATAGGGTTAGGGCTTGGCTTAGGTTAGTGTTAGCGCTAGTTAGGGTTATAATTAGAATTATGGTTAGGGGTTAGGGTTAGGAGTTACGATTGGGGTGAGCGATAGGGTCAGGATTACGCGTTATTGTTAGGGTTAGGATAGGGCAGGGTAGGATAGGGTAGAGATGGGTGTGTCAGGGTGACGGGGTTTGGTTAGGGTTAGGGTTAGGATAAGTTTAGGGCTAGGGTTAGGGTTTTGGCTAGGGTTAGGGGTTAGTGTAAGGGTTAGGGTTAGGTTTAAGGTTAAGGTATGTTTAGGGTTAGGGTTATTGTTAGTCTTAGAGTTATGTTAAGGGTTAGGGTAGGAAAGGGTTAGGTAAGGGATAAGGTTAGGATTAGGGTTAGGGTTAGGGTTAGGGATTAGGATTAGGGTTACGGCTATGGTAGGGTTATGTTTAGGGAAAGGGTAGGATATGGTTAGGGTTAAGATTAGGATTAGGGATACGGTTAGAGTTAGGGTAGGGTACGGTTAGGGTTAGCGATAGGATAGTGTAGGGTTAGGGTTAGGGTAGGGTTAGGGTAGTGTATGGTTAGGGTTAAGGTTAGGGCTATGGTTAGGATTAGGACTGAGGGTTAGGGGGTAAGGTTTAGGCTTAGGGTAGGGTAGAGGTTTAGTATTAGGGTTAGGTTTAGGGTTAGGGTTAGGGTTTAGGAGTTAGGGTTAGGGTTAGATAGGGTTAAATTTAGAATTAGGGTTACGGTTTGGGGTTAACGGTAGGGTTTAGGGTTATAGTTAGGGATAGGGTGAGGTTAGGTTAGGGTTAGGGTTAGGGTTAGGGGTAGGAGACTCGGTTAGGGCTAATATTATGTTACGGTTAGGGTTAGAGTTAGGGATAGGGTTTGGGGTTAGCGTTAGAGTTTAGGGTTAGTTAGGGTTAGGGTTAGGTTAGGGTTAGGGTTAAGGTTATGGTAGGGTAGAGGGTTAGGGTTAGCGTTAAGGGTAGGATTAGGGTTATGTTTAGGACTTATGGTTAGGGTTAGGTTGACTTAGGGTAAGGGTTAGGGATAGGGTTAATCTTAGCTTTTTGAGTTAGGATAAGGTTTAGTGCTTAAGTGTTAGGGTTAGAGTTAGGCTAGGTTAAGGTAGACTTAGGGTTAGTGTTAGGTGAGGGTTAGCTTTATGGTAGGGTAGGTTTAGGGTTAATTTAGAGTCAGGGTTAGGAGTTAATGGTTAGCAATAAGGTTAGGATTAGGGTAGGCTTAGGTTTAGGGGTTAATGTTAGGGCTAGGAATAGTTAAGGGTTAGGGTTAGTAAGGGTTATAATTAGAGTTAGGGTTAGGAGGTATGCTTCCTGTTAATAGCAGACTTACCAAGTGTCTTTCACTCTTGGCCATGCTGACACAATTTTCACTATTATATATATACAAATGTATATACAAGAAAATTCAACATATTGTGGAACATTGGATAAAAAGTTGTTTTATGTGAATAACATATCCATGTCTCTGGAGTTTACTCTCAATTTACCATTTCAAAGTTTGACATCTTTGTCTAGAAGTATACTGATATTTTGCGATTGTGCATAGCATACACAAAATCTACATGCAAGCAGTTCAAATGGTTTAACATCACCTTTGGTGCTTTCATTTTTTTCCTTTGCCCATTGGGTTGGATTGTCTGTTTTTTTTCGATTTATGGATTATGATTATCCCGTTGGTAATTTCAAACTCTTCTTGGCCCAAGCTTGCAAAATATCAACTGCATATTAAAGACAGGGAAAACGACATTTATTCTTCACCATCTTACGATGGAATGTTATGTTAATTTGGGAAATAATCAAAGTCAAAAGGAAACAACAACTAACATTTCGGGCAACCATGCCAAAAACATCCATGGAACATTTTTGTTCTCACCCGATGGTGTTTCCTATAACCATCTACCTTAAACGGTTTTTTCTCCTCCATTAAAAGCGTGTTGAATGTTGAGGTCATTACATTAGGAAATAAACATAAGCCAATGCACTGCTTTTATAGAATGCCTTTGTTCCGTTCGGTAACCATGCGGTGAGATTATACCGATTCGTTCAGATTCCAAATAAAGTGTCCTGTAGACTAAGTTACATAAGGTATCGATATACATTTTTCAAAAGGATCGATCCCTTTTGTTTCGTCTCGAGTTGTAATTTCCATGAACATCTTTCTGAATTACATACAACATTTCCGCAGTATATCAACGTCAGACTTGCAGTATCTAGGCAGTTCTTTATTAAAATCAAAGAGGTCATATGTGTGCTGGGAGTACCAATTCATAAATGCTGTTCTCCGTTCCGGTTTCATGGAATCAGGATTGTAAAATTTAATATCAGGGAGGCTATCAAAAACTTTTTTGTGATTTTCCTTTCGATTAAACAAATGCGGAAAATAGCCTTTGCTTATCTCCTCTTCACAAAACGTTCTCGGGAGTTCAGGCAGTGACATCGGTAGAAAATTTATATAATCTATCATTCGCACTTTGCATTGAAGTACATCAATATACATGTATTTCGACCCTTTCGAAATGAACTCAGGTAAAATGGCGTTTTGATGAAGGTACCCCAAAATAGGATAGTTATCGTATGCCATAAAATTGTGAGATATCGCCGTACTACCTGTGATTACCTCAGATAAAAGCCACAGAGAGAAGTCATCTGTCGTACTTTGGCCTGTCGTTTTCACCGCAGAAATCACAAACGCTTGTGTCTGTTATATCTTTATCCAGACAAAGTTCACATGATTTGTGGGTAGCAGATACATTTGGCCTGTGTTCGTATACTCCATAATTACATTTTCGACAATTCATACATGTTATTCTATTTTCGTCAGACCTTTTATATCCCTCTTCACATTGTGCCATGTCCTCTTGTGTACATTCGAAGTCGAATACTATAAATGACATTTTCCTTTTCCTACTATCTGACTCCGATTTGTCGGACTGCAGTGTTGAAGAATGATGATCTACATGTTTAATATAACATTGGTGACGTTCATCGAAAAAAACATTGCATATTTTACAGTATTTTTCTCCACATATTTTAGGTTTTATGTGGATTTCTTTGTTGATGTGCTGTGAGCATGCAATACAACTATAGTGCATTTTACAGGTAGATTTTCCTGACGCTTTTTGCTTTTGATGAAGGGTATAGCAGATGCAATTTTTGAAATACCGTTTACAGTCTTGACAATGTTTCCAACTAGTCAAACCATCTTCATGAATATGTAGACAGCAATTACAACGGTCGTTGGACTTATGCTTTTCTTTCTTATCATATATTTTTTTTAACACTGAAGACAGAAGTACTTTTTGCTTTAAAAATCTCGACATTGTGGTTATCGCGTCGTGTAAGTAAAGGTAAATTGTTTTGCCAGCGTCCGGTCCTTCATATATAATGGAGTTGAATAGAATCTTTGAAATCACATGGATCTGGTATTCTTTCATGACTGCTTGAAAAGCGTTTTATGTTTTCTACTCCACATTTCGCTAAGGCCACACCGGCCTCTTGATGTAGAGATAATGACAAGATATGTTTTGGATTTTTCTCCCTTGTCTGATGCTGCTCCACCTTTTATAACCATCAATACGAACCTTCACTGTAACCAATGCTCTTCTTTTTTCTTGTATATGTCTTTCTAAATCAACAAAATAACCAGATCGTCCAACCCCTACATCGGGTAAATGTACATGCACCAATTAAATCTCAAGTGTTTCGTTTAAAACAAATTGTTGGTTGGACTGTAATATTCTCCCGATTGCAGTGAGGAGTCGTTCAGCTGTAAGATCATGTGACCTTACAAATGGAAGAGCTATGGGTAAATCTAGCTCTAGACACTGAACTGATATGTGAACGAGATCATTTGGTTGCATGAATTCTGTAATATTACTTATAATAGATTGGAAAAGCACTTTAAATGTCTTGACAATGTCTGGTAGGTCTCTCACATCTAGGTTTTTGACATCGACTTTGTAATGCAAAGCAGTTGTATTACATTTTGGAACGCGTTGTTCTGTAGTTACTCTGAGGGTATAATAATTATCAGTATTACTCTCTGCTGTGTTTCTTTTATTATGCATAGGTTCTTCGGTTTCGTCACTGCTTGCATGTCCCTTTGCTCCACCTCCATATTGATTGTGGTATTGTTCCACGTGTCTTTGTAGATTATCTTTTCTTTCAAACAATTTTCCACAATCATTACAATTGAAAAGAGCACCATCTTGATGTGTCTAGTTAGATTGTCCTTTCTGTTAAAGGTTTTCTGACATACATTACAGTTGAAAATGCCATGATGATTCAGAAGTCGTTGATGTTGTTTTAACAGAACCTGCTTGAAGTACTCAGCTCCGCAATGTTGACACGATCAGGTCTTGCCTCTTTGGTAGCCAACAAATAACAACAAATCAGAAGATTAACATCATAAATTTACACGTCATTAAGATACATATCTTGGCATTTTTTTCATTTGTTTGTCTGAACGTCAAACTATATGGATGGATTTTAAGACTTTTCCAAAATTTCTTGTGAAATTTTCAAGAAACGATGTTATGTTGAGACATAATTGGAACAAACATGGAATCACCCATCCATATGCGCAGAGCACTGATGTGTATCCGCCGCCGCCGCCGCAGGTGGGGAATATACCACCGCCACCGCAGGAAGGGAATATACCACCGCGGGGGCAGCAGGGGAATATGCCACCGCCGCAGCCGGCGCAGAAGGATGTATATACCGAGCAGTCGTCATATAATGTCAAGAGGGAAGAAGCTTTTGTTTTACGGCATCCGTTCACAGCGATCCTGGGTGGTCCGTCAACTTCTGACAAGACGTACCTTGTCAAAAATCCGTTTCAAAACGATAAGAATGTATGTGAATCCGTTCCCAGAGAGGATAATATGGTTGTATAAAAGATGACAACCAATGTATGACGAAATAAAAACAACTGTATGGCCTAAAGTTGGGTTTGAATAAGGAATACCACTTGATTTAGAAAAAGATTCAAATCTCCATCATTCAGTTAGGAATATGATAGTGTTAGACGATTTAATGTCGACAGCGGCAAAGGATCCTCGGATAACCGATCTCTTTACTGGAATAAGTCACGACAGAAATGTATCAGTCGTGGTTTTAAATCAGAATCTGTATTTCAGTAAAGATCCCACACAACGGAGAGATTGTCGCTATCTATTTTTGTTCAAAAATCCTGTGGATAAGCAAAGTATAATGACCTTAGCCAAACAGATGTATACAGGAAAAACACTATATTTTTTTTAGAAAAATTCGAACAGGCAACTAGAAAGCCTTTTTAAGTTTTTACTGTGCGATCTCAAAACGGCAACTCCTGAGCATTTAAGACTACGTCATGATATTATAAATACATGTGGAATTAGCAATAACAATATAATACCCCTTACAAGTGAAAACAATATAAATGATAAAATAATCAACGGAGCAGGATTTTGAAGAATACACTCCAAGTGATCAGACGTGTCAAGAGGTACTGGCCAGCATGATTTCTTGTGACTAGTGTGGACAATTATTTGAAAATTTACACGATTTGCAAAGACATATCAAAACATGTGGTACAGAACAAAATCAACTCAAAATAAAACAACCGGAAGCTCTTAGTGAAGAAATCGAACCAAATAAAAAAACAAAGTTAGAACAGCCACCCATTACAATGAGCACTTCCGGGAAAAGCTCTCGCCATGATGAAGATGAAGTTTGTAATAACTTTGTGGAAATGGCCCGTGAGAATAATGACAAAGAACGGCGATAAAAAATTGAAAGATACAAGAAGACGGGCTTGACTGAAGAGGAAGCCGTGGATAAAGCTGAAGATAAATTACGAGCCGATAACTGGAAAGTATTCATGAATAGATATGCTACTTTAATAGGTTATATAATGAAGTTGCAAGGTGGAAAAATACACTTAAAAAATATGGAAAATGTAAGATTGTACAACCAAGTAGGATATAATGAACCAACCTCTGTACGCATGGCTTTGGAAAAAATATCGACATCAACTGGAAGAGTATCTAGAACATTACGACTACTCCTATTCTGATAGTGAAAGCGATGATGAGGATGAGGATTATGACGATGAAAGTAATGCCGATAATGAAGAAGAAATGTACTCATTAAAATAACAGTTTTTACATTTCTGGCAGTTATTTCAGTTAGAACTTTTCCCGTGTTAACATGTCTTGGAAAGATTATCTTAAAAAAACTATATTATGAACCGACCAGTCCTGCCAGCTTTTTGGGGTGCGATAAATTGTATGTTTATGTTAAACAAGATGACAAATACAACATTATCAAATACAAAATTAAGAAATGGCTTGAACGACAAGAACGTTACAGTACGCAACGACTATCAAGATAACCTAGTAATATGACCCACATTGTTGTAGCAGGAATTGACGATCAATGGTCGGCTGACATTATGGATATGGGTAAATTTTCAAAGTACAATGATGGATTCGCATATGTCTTGGTAGTCATAGATGTATTATCCAAATATTTATGGCTACATAATTTAAAATACAAAAAGGAGATTCGGGAGCTCGCGCCTTTGAGGATATCTTCAAAGATGGCCGCCGACCGAACATAATTCGAACGGACATGGGAAAGGAGTTTAAGTCCCTATTGGTGCAGAGAACATTCCAAAGTGAAGGAGTTCAACATGTTTTTGCTTATAACAAAGTCAAGGCGTCTGTTTCTGAAAGAGCGATTAAAACGATTAAAACACAAATATACAGGTACTTTACCTACAAACAATCATACCGTTACATAGACCGATTACATAGTTTCGCAGAAGGATATAATCGAACAGTTCATAGCACCATAGATATGCCACAGAAGATGTAACAAATGATAACGAAGATACTGTACGTATATCAACGTTTTTGACAGGACAAAAAGGGCACCTTGTAAAAAAAATGTACCTTCGCTATCAATTCAAAATTGGCGATAAGGTGCGTCTTACACACCTGAGGAATATATTTACACTGCAATGCGACGAAAAATGGACTGCAGAAATATTCACTGTTGCACAACGATTTTGCAGAAAAAGTATATCGGTATACAGAATCAAGGATTATAATGGAGTGATATAAAGGCGACATTTTATCAATCTGAATAAAAGAAAATTACAGTGAGAGATGCAGATTCATGCAAAGTGGAGAATGTTATCAGGACAAAAGGAAATGGATGAAATAAACAGTACTTTGTTTAATGGCTACATTGGCGTTCAAAATTTAATTATTGGGTGAAAGCTACTGATGTACATGATACATAGATGTGTAATATAGTATATATTCATTATAGTATTTACTATTTTTAAAGCCTCATTCATTAGTAATCCCTATGTACACATACCTTGAGAGAATTATAATTCTTCAATGGTGTTATTCATATATTCACCAAACCTATGCGAATTCCCATTCACAGTACATTATATATACCCCAAGCAAAACTATTCATACAACTTTACATCTTAGTTTCGTTTCAAATCAGCAGCAAATACAAACTCAGAACTGATATCAAGCTAAAATACATTGAAATATAATTTATCCTATTGTGGATTAAGTAATTATCGTTTTAACATTCAATTCGCCAACACTAACTTAAGCTTTTCTACAATATTCCATACAAAATAAGATTCTTTCTTAATCTTTAGTAATCGCAATGTCACATCGCGATTGTTTTATATCTAATAATTCAAAGATAATATTGAAATTAAGCTTTAAATAATGAACTTACCTTTATATTGTGTATTTAATTCACTCTTTATTCATATCTCTAACTGTGTATATAGTAGGTGATTTGATATTCAAATAAACAGAAGTTATCACAACAAACCTGACGGTCAAATAAATCTCAGACGCCAGAAGTTTAAAATCTGTAACGTGAGGGCGACCACGAGAGTGTGTAATGCATTTAATCCAAAACCAGATATAGCTATCGAATCTATCAAACATGACGCACGTGGTACCAAATAATTTCATTCATAACATAGCTGACCAACATAGGGGCGGATCCAACAAGCGACCACGTGCATGTATAGTGCATTTTAATTTAAGTACCAGATACAGCTGTCCAATTTATCAATTATAAAGCACGTGATACCAATAATACAATTTCATTCATAACGACAATGACAAACACAATCAATGTTAGACATGTGATATAAAGGGCCAATCGACATATAAAAGCGGGGTGGCATATCTGTTGATAAAGAAGTTCATAGAATACATATTTATTGAATAATAACATAATCAGAAACATTCAAATACATATATTTTGGCCCTTGGGATTCATCTCAGCTGTGAAAAGGACAATTTTGTCCAGACCTCCTCCATAAAATTTGTTGAATATAAATGTTATGGCGGTGGTACTCCCGTCAAAACAACAATATGAGAGCACAGCAAAGGCTCCCTAGGGATGCAGCACAGCAGGGGCTGCGAGGAACACAGCAGGGGTTCCAGATGAGCACAGCTAGGCTCTTGGGAAAATGCAGCACAGCAGGGGCTGCAAAGGGTGTTGATTTGACGGTGGAAAAGTATTACTACTGAATCCTTGGGGTTAATAATGAAATTGTAAACAAATATCTCTGAAAATTTCATGAGAGTCCAT
>MJUT01016914.1:491390-556741 GCA_002080005.1 Gigantidas platifrons
ACCAAATCCCAATGTGTAATAATTGACAACCAAAAAGTATTTATGTATTATCAGAGAATAACATCCCTTTTCAGAGGGGTTTTTTCCTAAAAAAAACCTGTCAAGTGACTGAAATTTGTTTTGGTCAACATTAATTTACACATAACAGATTTTATGAAATAAACAATGGGAAAAAACTAATCTGACATAAGTTAATTATTCTCTAAATCCAGTTTGTCTTTTTACTAGCTAACAAAATTCATGGTTCACACAGTAAATACAAAAATGTACATAAAACCATAAAACCAAAAACTGAAATGAAACTATTATCTACATTGTAATTTAAATCCAAGTTTTAATTAAAGGTGTGTGATCTGGTTGTGCTACAATATCACATTTTGATCAAAGATTTTTTTATTGAGACATATTAGGACAGATGCTTAATTCCTTGTAATATATTGTAGTTTATTTAGTTATGCCAAAACATGTTCAGTAAATTAAACCTTTACATAATTAAGCATGTATTTAAGCATTGATACCGGTATTTATTTATTTTTTTCTTATAAGACATACCTGGTTATGTATACATTGTACACTGTACCCTTAATTCTTCTTTTTTTTTAAATAAAACCCAATTGTAGCATGATGAATTTATCCTGCAATTGTGTGATTTTGAGTACTAATAGAGAGGTCAAATAAACTTCAGTGTTATTTAGTCCTTGTATGTGTTGACAATATATTTTGTAGGCATATATACTGCATATATCAGCATTTTCATTGGATTTAGTTCAGTAGCTGAGTATCATATTAACTGTCTCTGTACTGAGCTAAGTTCATTGTTATGCATTCAATCATCTTGGTGATATATTAAGGGTATGATAAATGGACATCAAGCCATGATCAAAGTAAAATGCAAAACATGCTATACATGTACATATTGATCTATTGATGAAACAGAATGATCTTCATAACCCATCTTCTTATAATAAAGTAAAAACAAAATGTGCTTGAAATATTTGAATATTTGTATGATGTTTGAAAAATTTTAAATTAAGAAAGTTTACTGATTTTTAGCTGAACTGGCCCAAAAAGGCTAAATGATGCATTATCGTGACTGTCTGTCATCTGTTGTCCATATTTTTTTTTATTCTTTTTCTCAGAAATTTTCAAATCAAATGGACAAATTATATAGCAGATATGCTATGGTACTTGGATAGTTTGTAAAATATCTGATTGTTACAAAGCTATATCTATTTTTTTTCACATTATTATGTTTCTTTTGGTAGCTTGACAGTCCAAATTTAGTATTTAATGAAATATTGCTAATTTCGCAAAGTTCCTCGAGGCTACCTGGTTTGCTAGGTTGAGCATATTGCATTTTTTTTAATATATTTTTTTTTTNAGTATTTAATGAAATATTGCTAATTTCGCAAGGTTCCTCGAGGTTACCTGGTTTGCTAGGTTGAGCATATTGCATTTTTTTTAATATTTTTTTTTTTGTTGCTGTAGAATTATTACATATTTTTCATATCTAATTGCTGGTGTTTAAAACTATTTATAGTTTATTTTGTTGGTTCAAAAGCCCATGGAGATTGATGTGTACAGCTTTTATGTTATTTTGTTTATATGTTTGCAGAATGGAAATACAAATTATCTTGCTACTATTTAATGGGGAAAAAAGTAGGTGTAAAGCTACATGTACCACTGTATTTCATTGCCCCTTTCTTCAAGTTTTAACCTTGCATACACACATAAAGAAAACAAGATTAAATAGTACATAACATTGAACCATATATATGTAGATATACAGATACTAAACATGCATCAATAGACTCAGTGCCAACTTAACGCATGGGCACGCTGAGCAGTTGCCCGTGGGGCGCACGAGCATAGAGGCCCTATGCTAATCTTGTGTATGCTGTGTGCAGCATGTTTTTTAATGTTTAAACACTGATTTTTTTTTTAAAGTACTTATACAATTTAGCTATATATTTAATTTAATCTACATTTACATTTGTATTCCAGTGATTGATTGTATTGGTAGCCGTCTCAGTGTACCGCTTTTCCCGGGGTCCTATAATGCTGTTAAGACGGCCCAGAGTAGACCTTTTCCAGATTCACAAAACATAAACAAAACAATGTAACCCAAGATTAATTTTTATTTAATTAAACAGATTCTATAAATTTAAATATTCCATCTGTTTCATCTGGTTCAAGTTCTAGATATGAAAATATAGAGGAATAAAAAATAGATTTGAGGGTTACGAGTGTTATCTGTTTTTTTTTCACTTCATCTATAGGTCATTAAAAAAAAGTAACATTTTATTTTGTAACAAAGAGATGTGAAAGGAACAAAAGAAACAAATCTATCATTACACCATGCACACTCAGATATTCTCTATGTTTAGAAATATATCAATTTTTGCCATTTTTTATCAAAAGTATTTCAACTCAAAATATAATTTATAACAACTTTTTTTTAACAGAGTTGTCAAATATGAACATCTACTGATATACCCAATGCATGCAAAGACATAATTGTGTTATATATCTCTGATACATGGATAATCAATATTTTGTATAAGTGCATGAATCCCAGGACCAGGACAGGTCCAAGATTGTATGATACTGATACTGATAGCGATAGAGAACATAGAAGTTGACATGGATAATTACACCATTTTACAATTAATTTATAAACAATCACTTCACAAAAATCTGTTTTATATACATGTATATGAAATAACCAATCGATTAATTATCGAATCGATGACAAATTTAGTTTCTTTTATTAGATAAAGCAAAAAATTATATTGTTTTCATATCTGCCGCCGATAGAGTTAATAAATATTATTACTTCCCTTTATCGGTCTGTCGGATCATTTGGGTGTTTTATAGTTTTCGAGATTGATTAAATAATTGAGTACGTACACTTCGACGTGAAAGTTCTAGAATATACGTGTCAATAAATTCACATTTCAAAACATATTCACAAAGAGCAGATAATAAAGATATATGATTTTGCAACGAGATCAATGAAAAACTTGACAGAAGACGACGATTTACAATTTTACACCATCGAACAACTGGAATCGTCAATTTTCCGCGTTTTATCTGGCCTTATTCTCTATTGTTGGCTGTATAGTAGCTCTCGTAGCACTTTCCTTAAACAAAACAAATAATCTTTCAGAAAATATCCAGTTTTTAATTCAACTTTTACTCTAAATTCTAGAACTTTTCGAAATTAGTTAAGGCACTGATTATTGTCACGTGACCACCATTTTATCAACAGAAATCCACGTTGACTCGCACAAAGTTGAAACATTTTCACTTTCGAACATGTATAAATAACTAGTTGCAATATGCATCTACTATTGTTATGTTTTACTCATTAATTTGTATTACATACATGACCCCCCTTTTTTATTGCGTGTAATCTTAGAAACAGCCTTAACACACCTGCGTAAAATCGTTGTGCATGTTGATAACAATCAGTGTCACATTTCGATCACAGCTTTTTGTAGGTTTTTTTCCATTCTTTGTATTATTTTTTGTTTATTGTAGCACTGACACTCGTATGGCTAGAAGTATTAATACATATTTTTTCATGTATTACATAGTTGTCTAAAAGTTATTTGTCAGAGGATAGGATGTAATCTATCTGCGATTGTGAACCTCCAGCATGATGGAAGAAGGTAGATTTATTTGAGTTAAAGACATGTAGGTCCATTTCTGATAGAAAAATCTTAAGGATCTCATCATGCTTGTTGTATTTCCTTGATGTTAATAAGATAGAGTTGACGTCTCCTGTAATTATGATTTTATGAGTATCTGCATAGTTTGAAATTATGTTGAATAGTATATCCAGACATTTGGCATATTCATATACCGATTTTATAGAGGTATTGTGTGTTGGTATGTATTCACAGATGATACAGATCTTGGTTTCGGTATTTACCTCAATTGCAACGATATGTTCGTTTCCTTCATCTAACTTTTTGACTATGTGGGTGATGTCACAAGGCTATGAAATAGACATACCTCCTTTTACTCGTGGGAGATTTATTCCATAAATTGCATCAGTACTCTCCACACTACGTATGGTAGAATCTTTGCTATGGAGAAATTGATCAAATTCATGTTGTTCAAAGCTATATAGCAAGTGTTCTTGTAGGAAAACTATAGCATAGGTTTTACATAGTTGTAACATATATTGACTGTTATATTTTACTCCTTTAATTTTACACGGAGCTATTGTGAGAGACGAATGGGGTTTTCTAGTTCCATCAGTTCTTTCTCAGGTGGTTTTAGATTTATTTTGGTAAGGTCTAAAAAAAGGAATTTGTTCTTTTTGGATCGTTTAATTAATCCGATCATTCTTCTCTGTTGCATATGAATGTTTTTCCATAGTATTTGTCTCTATAATGACCGTGCTGTCCGAGTATGCTTCAGATAATTATTTTCTGGTCTGAGATGATAACTTTTTGGGCAACTCTGGATTTGTAAATTTTGAATCTATATAGGTGCATTGCGCTACAGACTATTATTGAGCTTTATGGTTTAAATGAGGTCTGTTGGATCTTCTATCCATCAGGTTATTCGTTGGTATATATGTTCCTTGTACTAGAATAGTATTTTGATTTGCCAATTTATGATTTTGTTTATCCAGTGGCCACAGTTGTTGATTTTTGTCTTTGTGATCCGTGTGGTATTGGCAGCTGTTGGTGATTTTGTTGTGTAACTTGATAGGTAGGTGGTGGTATAAAATGTCCATTTGGTGGTCCATGTGGCATTGTTGTGGAGGTAGTAGATATTGCCCCAATGGTGGTCCACGCTGTTGTGGTGTTACATGTGCCCTTGGTTGTGGTGGTGGCATACACTGTCCATATTTTGGTAGCTGTTGTCTATTGATGTAGCTTGGACCATGCATATAATGGCTAGACTGTACATAATGTTGTTGTGTATATGGTGGCATGACATATTGGCTATACGCTAAATGGAGAGTTATGAGGTGATGCGTACTGTCTTTTCTCGGATTGTTGGCTGTGCATCCTCATCTGCTTTTGTTGTGTCTGCATTACTTGCATGTTTTGCATCATTTGCATTTCTAGAGACCTCATTCAGTCTTTGGTCTATCAGTTGGATACATAAGGAGTGAATGGAGTCAGTTGTTTGACAATTGTGAGTTCCAGATATGCATCTTGTTATTTCGGTAGTTTGTGACACATTATTGTTTTCTCTTTGCATCAGATTATGGGATTGACGGAGCGTTACACATGTCCCCCAAGCGAACAATACGCAAGATAAGATTTGATCTGAAGGATCATAATATAGCTCCCAAATCATGGATATCAAATCCCAACATCAAAATCTACTGGGAAAGCAAATTACGCCCAAATCGGATGATTTTTTGTATTTCGGCTTTTGGATTCAAAATGGCCGCCATAGCAAACCAACGATGGATGTCAATTCGCAACAGCATAATCTACTTGGAATTCAAATTTCGCCCAAATCGGAGAATTTTAGTATTTGGTGGACATTTTGTACCTTGGTTGCCATGGCAACGGCCTCCATTTTGAATTTGTTCATCCCCCCTCAAACAAAAAGCTACAAACACACTACAGTGGATATTCCTACAAAGTTTCATGAAAGGACTCCAAAATGTGTTTAAATCCCCCCTTTTTGTTTCCATGGCAATTGTGGCAAAGTTTGTCCAACCGATTCCGATTTTTGGCTTACCTCGTTCCACTAGATGTGGATGTTGTTCCTTTCAAGTTTCATCAATTTCTGTGCAGCGAGTAACTTGTTATGATCATGGTTGTGTTTTTAAATTTTTTAGCATTTTGGTCGTTTCCATGGCAACGGCAGCCATTTTGAAAAAAAAACCTTAACCACACAACTTCACATGCCGCCATGGCATATGATATTCCTACAAGGTTTCATAAAGTTTGATCAAGGTATCTTCGATGTATGGAAAAATAATAATAGTGAAAAAGAAACGTAGAATAGCAATACCTCACCCGACAGCAGTCGGGGTGACGTAATAATCAGAATAATAATAGTGAAAAAGAAACGCAGAATAGCAATACGTCACCCGACAGCAGTTGGGGTGACGTAATAATAAGATTCGGAGCAAACACAATATGTCTCCCAAACTTTGTTTGGAGGACATAATAAAATGAAAATATGATCAAGCACACATTAAGCTCATAGATTAGCTTCCAGCCAGATTTGAACTGACATCTTTTCAACTTTATTAAAATGTACTACCTTGTACAATAGAAGCCTTAATGATTGTAATGCTACACAAAGTACACATACATTGTACAGATAAATAAAACATTCAAAAAAGTACTTCAAAGCATCTTGTACAAAGTACTGTAATTAAAACATAGTATTTACAGATGTACATGTATTTTAATCTTCAACATAGAATGGTTAAATGTTTAAATTGTGTATCTATTGACACTGATTACATTTTGCATATCAGGTAATAATATTCATTAAAAAGTTGTTAATGTTTTCGTGATTCATGAAACTTTTTTTGGAACTACTGTTAGTAAAGAATGGCCACTCTGCTTAAATAGTCTTAAAGGGTCAATATATTACGTTAGTAATAATATTATATAAATATACATAACAAAAACAACAAATATGTAATGGTCGATAAAAAATTACAAATACCCAGAAAACTGAAGATTGAGCAACACAAACACAACTTAAAAAATCAGTACAGACATGACCTCGGATCCTCCATATGAGTCTGCAGTTCGAACTTCACTAATACCAACCACTCCATGGGAAAAAGAGCTGGGGCAGTTGTCCTCCCCACTTTGAAAAGATTAAGTGACGAAATAGAAGTTCTTTTATAAATATGTATTCCTAAGAAAATTTATTATGTAATAAAAGTTCCAAAAAATGTATTTTATGTAATACATGTTCCACTGACATAATAAAAATACCAGTACAATGGAACATATATTACATCAAATAATTTCCTATTCGGAACTTTTATTATATATAAAATTTTCTTAGATCCAAATATTATAAGGAACAACTAAGTTTAAAATGGAACAAATATTACATAAAAATTTTCCGATCCAGAAATAAATGTGTTAGGTACAAGTATTATATAATATTTATTCTGATAGGTATAAGTATTATATAATATGTATTCTGGTATGTACAAGTATTATATTAAAGTAACTTTTATTATATCATATACCTATAATAAATGTACCTCTCAAAAGTGGAACAAATGTCATACATGTGGAATAAATATTCCATAAGACTTGTTCCATGGAATAAATTATATTCAATTATTTTTTTCATTTTGGAACAAATATTATTAGGAACAAATATATGGTTACATTGCTTGCATCCCTTTTTGGCATTACATGTAAGAAGAAAAAAAAACTGTTTTACAAATACTTTAGTATGGAAGAATATATTTTCCAGTTATATCCAGGGGTATAAGGATATTTAGACTACTAGGGTATGCTGTGCATGATAGTGACTTTTTTTTTAATTCTGCAGCTTTCAAAATATACCAGAAAAATAAATGCAAGGAATACATTTTTGTACATATTTCTTAAAAAAAATGATGTATATTGAATGTAATGAGTATCATTTAAATTATTATATGTATTGGGGCAATTACATATCATTGTGTATTTATATTTCAAAGATAAAAAAAAAACAATATTGAAAATTGTGAAAACAAATAAAGTTCTTTCTTTTAATGTTACATTTTAGTGAAATTTTCATTAAAAAAACATATGAGGGTACCCGGGTAACCTCTATTGAAAGCCCATCATTTAGTGCTATTGAAAATATGCCCTGTTTTTTACATTCTAAATAATAACATGTATATGATGTTTCTATTCAGACAGTCTGTTGTATTTGAATATTTAATCAAAAGAAAAAGTGTGAAAGAAGCTTGGCCACTTTATTTTATTAATAAAAATGAATTTATTCCTAACCTATGGCTATGGATATGAATCTCATATATTTTAATAAAGGCATTTAACTTCAAAATCTTTTTTTTTTCTATTATTATACTGGGTAGCATTAATTAAGAATTCCAAATTCTCCTGGCCTTGTCTCTGAATCATTTCAAACTGATTATGAAGTTTTATTTTCAGTCGGGGCCATTTGGATATTCAACAAATACAATAATATTGAGAAGAAACGAAATTAAATCGTATACTTGGGTTTAACGGTGTGATATGTACATTTCCATCCAGTCAGTTTTCCGACCGTTTGTGGATGCATTTCGGCGAAGTAGAAAATTTTTCAGCTTCGATACTGACCACAGCTGATCGTCGTCCGCCATCTCAGAAATCGAATAACTGATAGAACACATGCACCACCTTTCGGGAAAAGGGGTAGGTGAACCCCATTAAAAAAAATGAAAAACTAGGATGAATTTTATTTATTCTCAATTTTTCACAAGTAAAATATTTATTTCTGGTGGTTTTGCTTCAGTTCTTATATTAGCCTATAATCACACACAATTTTAAGGGGCCCAGGTGGCTCAATGAGTTTAAGTCGTTGGATCTAACAACTCATACAAGTCTATCAATAATATCAATTACAAGAAAATGTGCACTCGACTTGCAGCCACAAGTGTTAAAGTTTACCAGTTGCTGGCACATGGTCGGTGGTTCTCTCTGGGTACTCCCGCTTCCTCCACTACTAAAACTGGTCGGCATGATATAGCTGAAATATTGTTGAAAGTGGTGTTGAACACCAAAAATCAAATCATCAAATCACACAATTTGAGGATCAAGAAAATAGGAGGGGAAATATTAACAGTCAAAAGTTTAGCATTCTAGCATTGTTTAAAGAGTATACAGCTAAGAGTCTGAAAGTACAGTTCTAAATATTTTTATCATGAATTTATGTAATTTTGCACAGATGCACACCAGACAAAATAACCTAAAACACTACTATATAAAAAGCAATGGCGGGCAACAGTGTAAATACGTCTCTTTCAGTTATAACGTGACGACCAGCTTTAGCGGTGGAAGAAGCCGGAGTACACAGAGAGCTTAGAACATATTTTAAATATGACACCTAGATGATTAAAGAGGCCAGGATATGTAAACGAAAACCTGTAATTCATTTTTACCACGATTGTACTGATATACATGTATATTCTATAAACCACTGTCACTCCCATGGCCTAAATCAGTGCCATTATCATTTGTTATTGTGTATTGTCAATGTTCGCCATAACCATTTATTGTAAATGTGATTGTGCAAATAAAATATTGTCTATAGGAATGTTCGCCAATCTCATTAATTATGTCATATTCACTAATTTACATGTCATTAAACAAATAATTGGTTGGTAGTAAAACAATAACGTAATTGACAGGAAAGTAACCATGTTTAAGCTTTTATAATTGTTTTGTTTCCAAACCAATTGTGGTTCTGTTAATTGTTTTAGAGACTTAAGAAAATTCATTTGTGTTCTCTCAGTTTACAATTTTTTATTTTGATATGATAAATTTATAATTCTAATATAAAATAATGCATGTTTACGCTTCAAAACTAAATGAAACAAGATTGAATTTCCAATCTTTTTATTCTTAATATTTTTATGAATTAATTATTGCTATATAATTTTCATTTCTGAAAGAATTATTAAATTATAGTTAATAAGAAAACAATAATGACAATTTAAAGTTGAACCTTCATTGAAAGACAAGCAAAATTTTTGATTTCCTGCCAACCACACAGGTAAATTCTCAAGCCTTTGACATGACGGCGAACATCCCTATTGTAATATATCATATGGCTCAGGGATAATCATAACTAATAGTGATATATAGCCCCCAATTGGCTGTAGTGCACCATCATTAGCTCACCTCAAGTATTAACATGCATACTGTACATGTACAATGTTGATTGGGAAAACGAGTTAAAATTCAGGAAATATTGAAGAACACCCTCCTCCCCACACATGGAATAACATGATAACCCATTTTAAAAATTAAAATAGGAAATCTAGTTTTTGTCACTGCCAGTAACAATAATGTACAGTAGTCAATAATATTAAAAAGTAGCATCCCAAAAATCGCCAGCATGCCGGATAGAACACATGGCATGCATGGTCAGTCAGAAAATGTCTCCATGGAGGAGAAACCCAACACAATCCTCGTAAAACAAGTTATACCTTTGTTAATCTGAACGTTATAAACAGAAAATTATTATACATTTACAATTTATTGTCTATTCCGTGTAGAAACTGAACTTACATACAGTTAACAGGTGATGTACAGGTGCTTGATCGTTCTGAATGAAAGAAAATTACAAGCTTCTTGGAGACTTAGTTTTCCAAATAAGCAAGATAAGCCCCGTCTACAAAGCTAGAATGACAGTTGAAGAACAACTTCTATTGCAAGTTTATCCCGTTAAAATAAAAAGATCTGTGGCAACCACACACAGAAAATAACATATTTCTTCTTTTTGAAAGAGTTAAAGCGTTTAAGCATTCAAATAATAGACACAATTTAACATTCACGGCAGCGAACTGCAAACGACGCAGGTAAACGACGCGCGCAGCTGCTAATAAATATGCATAATACCAGAAGAGTTATTTCCCCTTACGATAGTCGATAAACGTTGCATTAACTTGCCTGCGTACGTGTTGTATTTGATTGTGCCGCCAAATACACATGTGTATCGCTAAACAACCAATTGCTGCAGGAACCAGACAATGAGGATTTATTTGAACCGGAAGTTACTGCCACTGGACAGAGGAATGTTTATGTGAACGATCTTCTCAAATCTGTCGAGACAGAGGATAGAGCCATTGAGCTTGCGTTGGATTTACAAAAAATGCTAAAAATGGGAGAATTCCGTTTGATGAAATGATTGAGTAATAGCAAAATTGTTCTACAAAATATACCTGAATCGGAAAGAGCGCCATCCGTTGTTAGGACCGAATACATCGTTGCCCACTGATCGAGCTTTAGGGTTTATTTGGGATGTAAACGAAGACAAAATAAAGTTTAAGGTAAAGCTAGATGAGCAACCAGTGACCAGACGTGGCATCACTTCTACTATAAGTTCGATATTTGACCCACTTGGACTAGTATCACCAATAACTATTAGAGCGAAAATTATGTTGCAAGACCTATGTCGACAGTCTGAGCTTGGATGGGACGATGGAATTCCACTCGAAAAACATCAGAAATGGTTGAATTGAAAAGCATCACTTCCGGAACTGAACAAAATGTCGGTAACGAGATGTTATAAATCTAGAGACATATTAGCATCAGATGGTCAGCTTCATCTATTTAGTGATGGCTCAGAACTAGGATACGTAGCATGCGTTTATATACGTATTGACGACACAGAAGGACATGTTAACTGCCTCCTTATACTTGGAAAATCGCGTTTAGGACCTTTAAAACAAACAACGATCCGGAGACTAGAGTTATCAGGTGCAGTAGTTGCCTGTCGTCTGTATAAAATAATTAGAGATGATCTAGAAATTAAGCTTAACAGCGTTACATTTTGGACTGACTCAAATGATTGTACTTGGGTATATAAGAAATATATCTCGTCGATTCAAAACCTTTGTTCAAAAGATATTGAGCATAATACAGGATTTGAGTACAGCTGAACAATGGAGTCATAATGATACCAAATCGAATCCGGCAGACGTAGCGTCCAGATGTATACGTGCTGAGGATAGCAAACTTATGAGTATGTGGCTCAATGGGCCAGATTGTTTATGGAAATGTGCATCCGAATGGCCCAATCAGATATCAGTACCATTTATCAGCAAAGAAAGAAATCAAGAAAGAAATAGCTATAAACACAACTAACATTGACCCTATACATGATCTGATGACATATTTTTCCGATTGTAATGCATTACAGAGAGCTTTAGCGTGGTTTATAAGATTCAAAACTCATTGTGTGAATCGCTTCTTACGGTACGAAGAAGAAGTTAGGAAAGGAAGCCTGACCGTGAATGAGTTACACGAGTCAACAAATGTTATCATGAACCGCATACAGCAAGAAACGTTCCAAGGTGAAATTTACGACTTATTGCATGGAAAGTCAGTTAAGAAGGATAGCCGTTTAGAATCCCGATATCCTGTTCTACATGATGGTTTACTTCGCGTCATGGGACGTCTGGATTTGCCACTACGACTATTATCTTGCCTAATCCTCACCACGTGACAACTTTAATAATCAGGTCATGTCATGAAATGAACGGACATACAGGAATGTCGCAGGTATTATCATCACTACGCGAGAAGCTATGGATCATGAAAGTACCGTCCGTAAAGTCTTGAGGCAATGTGTAGTATGTAAACGATATAAAGAACCTATTTGTAGTCAATAGATGGCACACATTATTGAAGATCAAAAGTCACATGACAGGCCACCGTTTATATATGTTGGAGTCGACTACTTCGGTCCATTCAATGTGGAGATTGGACGATCAACCATAAAGCGATATGGCTGTATATCCACGTGTCTTACAACTAGAGCAGTACATTTAGAGGCTGCCTATACATTAACCACAAACTCATTTATTGCTGCTTTTCAATGTTTCACAAGCAGGCGCGGAACATCTGCAAGTCATCGTCGTGGAGGTTGGGAAAGATTGATCTGTGAAACACGCAAAATATTGAAAGCGATAGCCAATGAACAATTACTTTCAGAAGAACAGCTAGTTACATTTATGGTAGACGCCGAACGCATCATCAATGACCTACCAATTGCTTCAGTAAGTAATAATCCAAGAGACACGCTTGATCTTACTCAAAGCATGTTGTTACTGATGAAGGGTAACGTATCCATACCCCCTGGTGTAATTGACAAAAAGGATAATTATGCCCGAAGATGGTGGAGACAAGTACAATACCTAGCCGATATATTTTGGAGAAGATGGATACCAGAATAATTACCAATATTACAAAAAAGAAACAAATGGCAACCAAAACGACAAGTTATCAAAATCGACGACATAGTTATAATTTCAGATGACAATATTTCAAGAGGACAATGGCCACTGGGGCGAGTTATTGATATTGTAAAGAGCCGAAACGGACATGTCCGTAGATGTGTGGCTAAAACTAGTCAGTCACAAGTAGTTCGTCCTATTACTAAACTTTGTTTACTTGAATGTTCAGTCTAGATATTTATGACACTTTTTGTCAGGAGTGTGCGAATAAAATCTAAAATTGTACATTTATTTAAGCTATAATTCAGCTATTACATATGGTCATTTTGGTTAATTTAAAGTGTAATGATTAGAGTACGTTGAGATCTTTGATTTAGAGTCCGATTAGTCAGGACATTTGTATCTACGTTTACGGCGCAAAACCTGTCCATGCTATTTGCGGTCCTTATTATGATGTTATGTTTATGACGTTTTAGTTGTTTACGGCAGTTTAATTTGTAATTGGTTTTCGGACACACAATATTGTTTTAGAAAGATCATAGTCGAGAATTGTTCGGACCACACAATATAGAAATTAAACTCAAAATCAGGTATGCGTAATCTGGATTTTAATACGATGCGATAATATACCTAACATAACGTAACGTAACGTAACGCAACGTAACGTAACGCAACGTAACGTAACGCATACCTGACTTTGACCTTAATTTCTATATTGTGTGGTCCGAACAGTGAACTATGTAGACTGATGGTATTAGTTAATGATATGTTTTTTTCACCAATCAGATTTTGATAAGTTGGCTTCTTGTTAGTTTTGTCCATTAGATCAGGTGTGGATGTATGTATTCTGGTGGTAGCAACTTGTAGTCTGGTTTTTGCATATGTAAGGCTTTCATCTAGTGACTTTTCCTCGTTTTGTGTTGTTGCTGGCACAAGTTCATTGTATTCCTCTTGCGATTGGTCATCTTCTTTATAATATATCATGTTGTCTCTACAAATAATACATATGTAGTTCTTTTTTTTTCGTAGGGTGGCAGGTTTTTTGGTGAAATATTTGCGCATTCAAAGTGTATCCATAGGCAACATTCAGTGCACTCTATAGTGTCATCTCCCGCTGTCAGATTACAGATGAGACATACAAAGTGCATATTGTTGTTACTAGTACAGGGATTGAGTTGTTCTTGTTGTTCTTTTATTAGTGAGGGGTACCCACTATTGGCACTTTCCTCTCTTTGTGTAGAGGGAACCAGCAAGGCGTCCCCAATAGCATCGTTATCTATCCGGGAATTGTGCAATACCAGCAAGGCGTCCCCACTACCATTATGATGTTGGTATTCATTTTGTGTTTGTATTCCTGATATTGTTTCTTCGCTATGTGGCTGGGTAAGATCAAATACCATACCTACATACTATTTACTCTTTTTATTTTCATTTTCAGTTGGATATTTTCTCATGTATTCTCTTATTTTGTGTTCAAGTAGTTTGTTTAGTTGGGAGCAGTTTCCTTTCTTTTCCATAATTTTGTTAATTTCTTATTGATGATCCAGAAATAAATCCTTATTATGCCCATCAATGCGACCTGTTGCATGAAACATATTTTCTTTATATTGTTGTTTATTGTTGTTTCTATTTTTAATAGTGTATGATACACTGATGCACAGGCCATCTTCATCCAACTTTAGGTTTAAGTCTACTTTATATAGTTCATGTTCATGCAAATATTCATCAATCGCTGTTTTTAATAGCTCGTACGCTCCTCCTGAGAGTTCAAGGATAAAATTTCCATGTTTGTTTATAAGGACAACTCCAATGTCCCTCTGACATTGCTCTATCTTTTTGTTAAGTGCCTTTTTCTTATTTAATCTAAAGTTTTAAAATGTTGCTGGTGTATATGGAGTTGTTTTTTGTCTGTTTTGTCGATGTTTTTAATGATAGCTCCATATTGTTTATATTGAACTTCTATATTCTAAACAATGTTTCAAATCTATCAGCGGGGCGTCCCCACTAATATTTATCAAGAGAAGTCTGTATATAGACGAGGGCTTTACTTTATCATAGAATTAACTTTTGTTAATAGTAGACAGGTATATATGTTATAGATGGTATCAGCGAGGTATCCTCACTGGTATTTACCAAATAAAGGGCTTTATTTTACCATAGATTATCTTTAGGTATTTTTGAGGAGCAATCCTCGTATATTTTGGTAGCTATTCCCATCCGGAGACGGGCCAAAGCTGGTTTGGAATGAACACTGTCTTTCTATAGAAGATTGAAGTATATATATGTTTTGTTGGTGACTTCGTATTGTGTCCCTTATAGTCCTTCCACAGTTCTAGCATAAAATGTGGCGAACGATTGACACTATTATTCAACTCTCTCATTCTATTATTTAATTGATCTAACATTCATTTCAGTTTTTTATCTTGTTCAATTCATTCCTTATAATTTGTATGACACCTGGAGTGATTCCAATGTTGAATAGATAGAAATGGCACCTCACGAAATACTACTTCTGATCTTGCAAACTGTGGCGTGATAAAACCTTTAAGATCGTTGAATTTTCTTATAATATAGCTATTATTTCTATCATTTTTTTATTGTCTTCTAATGATATACATTTTGTACTTTTATGGTAGTATGTCAGGTCACATGAACCTAACCATAAATAGAATGATAGCTTCTCTTATTAATCAAATTTATTTGGGAGGTTTTTTTTCTGCCCAATTAATATATTCCTGAATGGTCCAACCTTTGTGGCAGAAAAAAATAATATTCAGACACTGTTCACTGGTGATTTGCCTCTGAATATAATTCCCCTTGCTGTCAGTCAAAATTACTGGTTTGCGCAGAGTTTTTCTATTTTGTACTTCTTTAGGATCAATATAGGATCGTCTAATCGACTTTTGCACTCTGTTCGCGGACATATGTGGATGGTTAACATGTATAATTATACTTCAAATGTTTATGTTAACACTTCATAAAACGATGGAAACAATATTTTTTTTAAAATGTCGCCGTCAAGATGGCGGAGCAGGTGGCAGCCAGCCGACACTTCAAGTCACACA
The DNA here is from genome assembly GCA_002080005.1 of Gigantidas platifrons. Lineage (NCBI taxonomy): Eukaryota > Metazoa > Mollusca > Bivalvia > Mytilida > Modiolidae > Gigantidas > Gigantidas platifrons. The sequence goes on from MJUT01016914.1 coordinate 507,369, forward strand.
AAATAGCTTTGCATGGATTAAATACAATGTACACTAAAAACATAGGAGAACGTTGTGGCTATAAAAAGATATAAAAGGGTTCTGGTGAATGTAGGATAATATGCTAACAAATTCTTCAAAAGTGATGTACTGAAAACAGTGCATGCTTCTCTGTACATCCTCGTTCTTCAGCAAAACACAACATCGATATCTGGTACATGTGCCTTGTGTACATACCATTTTATACCTCTACGTACATAATTCAGGCTTAAATAAATCGCATGCCAGTGTCAGAAGCTGGTATATATTATTGTTATTTTTGCATATATAATCTTTAGTGAATATTCCTGAACTACTTGAAAAATATCAATTTGGAATAGTAGTAGTTGTGGACAACAGAGTTTCAAAGAAATATGTTTTATGGAAGAATGTCAACAGATGTGAACCGCCGTGACTGCATATGAAGCATCGCCATGTTCCAAGTAAACTTTAGAAAAAAGAAGGGCCAATCAGAAACAATGACAACATGACGGTAGCAAATATAGAAAAAAAAATCACACACACACAACACATAAAACTAAAAAGATGAAGAACGCAGACCCCATAAAAAGCGATGGTCAACCCAGGTGCTCACGAAGGATAAGCAGTTCATGCCCCTTATAAGACACCCGCCATGTTGTTCATAAATAGGTATCTCCTTATTATATTGGGCGTTTGTCAGTTACTGTAACTGTGTTTGTGCTAATACATATATTGCCAATTGCCTATTGCCAGTGCGTATTGGACCTCACTCTACGCGACAAACAGAAATAATAACATAAATAAGACATGAGACCTCCTACAAACAAGGAGGTAATGACCGAAGATCGCTTTCATGCGGAAATCGTGGCGGACATCACAACACGGAACCTAGAGCATGATTATTTAAGATAGGACAAAATGTTGGACATCACTATATCAAACAAACACAAACAACACATACGACATGAGACCCTCCCCCCCCCTACATTACAAACAAATGGAGGTTAAGACCCATACAAGGGCAACAGATAAATCTCACGGACCTCCCAAAAAAAACAAAAAAAAAACAAAAACAAAACGGAGGGCTCCCGAAGGATAAGCAGTGTTTGCGTCTTATAAGACACCCGCCGTGTTACACATACATTCAAGATTGGCTAAAGTCTTTAAAGTCATAGGATAAAGACAAATTCTACGTAAAAAGCAAAAGATACATTGTCATTTGAGATAGTGATATTTAGTAACCGTCAATCAGATTGTGATGACGACCGCAAATCTGTATGTGTTTGTTTTGTTATACTTCTTCTGTTTTGTTTTAAAATATCAGTCGGTCAAAGAACTCCTCAGAGCTCATGTTTGTCATGTTGATTTGTATATATATTTGCCGACTTTAAATAACATTTACTTACTTGCAAAAACTTACTTACTTACTTTACGTACTTAAATATGTTGCAACGATAACTTTTTATGACATCTTTGAAATGAAATGTAGGATAAAATTACTATTTTGGAGTATCAAATTTGTTACTGGAAAGTAACATTTGCCCAACATTTGGAGACTACGATATTAATTAGAGTTTGAAGAAGTTGTAGAGCTAAGAAGGACAAACAATGCAATGGCCAAATGAAAAAGGTCAAAAACATATACACAGACATCTACAGATTGAGAGCTTGAGTAATACGAACCCCACTAAAAAGATTGTAATGCGTGCTATATACTATTATTTTAGGTTTTTCAAAATGGGAATAATCTGTAAAGTCACAAATCAAATAAAGAAAAAATGTTATTTTTAATTTAATTTGTCGTATAACTGAAAAAAATATAGAAAAGCAGAATATTTGGCTATGCTTTTGTTAAACTGGAGCTCCATAGCTTTTTTCAATTAAACCGGAAACGTATGTCTTATTGTCATTAAATACCAAATTTCTACAATGAACATATTATGGATGCACATTAAAATGTTTATAAGAGTAAAATATGTAACAATGCAACACGATTACTGTTTAAAATGATGTAAATGGACAAATATACTTGGGTACTTTATTGTAAGGATTCACGATTTTTTTCAGCGCCAACTGTCGCTACTGTCATACATATTAACATTATGTTTGGTTATATACAGCAATTTTAAATAATTTTCTCTCATCTACATAATTGTTTTTAAATAAGTAATTAACAGTTTATGCCTTTAAGAATATTTTTTATACGTTCGTGGGTTGAAAGCTTTTTTCCATTATCTTGATTATCTCCCCTTGTAGGTATGGACGCATATCGGCGCAGTCAAAGTATGTCGAACTTTTGTATTTTTTAAAGGCCTTATTTCATGAAGTCGCACCTGGTAGATTGTGGTAGACCTTTACTATGTTGTTTTGCAACCTCTAATTACAAAAAAAAATATTTCTGTTGCAATTATTTTGATGTTTTCCGTAGATTGACTGGACTATATAGTAATTGCTGATTTTGTCCTGATCCATTTACAAATATGGCCGCCACAGGCTACTCTTGTTTCTGATAGGCCGATTTTTAAAGATCTCCTCTGAAACCGGTTGGCCAAATGAAACGAAACATGGTAGGAAGCATCTAAGGAAGGTCCTCTTTAAGGATTGCTCATTTCGTCTCGATCTGTTAACAAACATTGCTGGCACAGGCCATTCTTGTTTCTGATTTGTTGATTTCTTAAGCAAATCTTCTCATCTGAAACCGCTTGGCCAAATGAATCAAAACTTGGTAGGAAGCATCCTTGGAAAGTCCTCTATAAATATTGCTCATTTATTTTCAATACATTGCCAAACATGGCCACCACAGGCCATTCTGTTTTCTGATTGTTTGATTTCTAAAGAATCTTCTCTTCTGAAACCGCTTTCCGAAATGAACTGAAATTTGGTAGAAAGCATGTATGGAAATTCCTCTTTAAAGATTGCTCATTTCTCCCCGATTCGTTTTCAAACATTGCACCCACAGGCAACTCTTGTTTCTGAATGGAGGATTTCTAAAAATCTTCTCTGAAACCCCTTTACCAAATGAACAGAAACTTGGTAGGACGCATTTATGGAAGGTCCTCTATTACGATTACTAATTTCGTTCCGATATGTTAACACACACGGCCACCACAGGTCCTTCTTGTTTCTGATTGGTTGATTTATAAAAACAAATCTTCTCCTCCGAAACGCTTTCCCAAATGAACTTATACAATTTCAGAAATTTATTCAGATTTCAATTTTGTTTTTTTTGAATTGTCAAACAATTTCAAAAAAATCATAAATTATAATCTAACCCCCGTGTGATACAACATTATTATTACATGGGCTGTGATATGGACTTGCTTTAACCATCGGTATTGAATATGCAGTCCTGATTTTCCTTATTTTTCCTGATTTTGAGCTGTTCCTGATTTTCTACTGAATTTGTCAGATAAACTCCTTATAACTCCTGATTTAGAATGTCTCTCCCCCCCAAAAAAAAAATAACATAATAAATATGTTGAAATTATTTTAGTGTAAAGCATCTTATCAATTACCGTTTATCCTGCCCATTACATTCTGACATTCTGATAATGACCTTCGTCTGAAATCAAAAACACCAGGCTTAGCTTTATATACTAGTATTAAGGTCTGAAAGCTCTTACTTACAGGGGAAAAAGGCGGCCATTTTTGTGGTTTTTGGATGGATTTATCACTTTTTATTAAAATAATTCCTGACAATCTCCTGATTTTTAACTAATATCCCTCCTGATTACCTAATTTTCTGAAGTCAACAAGTGCTTGACAGACTGCATATATGCAAAATCATAAATATACTAAGTAAGTATATGAATATGAGACAGGTACTAGCTGTAGTTCCAACGAAGCAAAATCCACATTATCTAAATTATTTAAATCATGTAAAAAAAATCCTTGGGATGATTGAAATAACACATTTAAACATCACAAGTAGTAGTTTAGGGTTCTTTTCTTCATTATTCTTGATTATTCTTCTTTGTTTTTCAATTCAACTTACCCAGTTAATTATATTGCAAAGGAGTTTTTTTTCGGCCTAGACATATCGGGGACGACAATTTTTTAGTGCCGATCATTCTTTTGTGACTAGATTTTAAAATAATCATTATTGATTTCTTAACATCATTTCTCCATTTTAACATTATTATTCGATTTTTGTAATTAACGTTTTCGGGAAAGGTGACTTGAACATGACAATAAATAACAGATAACGAGAAGACGTGATATCGCTGCCGCCATATTGTTTTGTCTCCAAGGATACAGGAAGTAGTTATTGTGAACGAAATATTTGTAGGCCATCAGTATATATTTATTTCCCGATAATTGGAATATAGATGTAAGTGACAGCTTCGCTGGCATATAAAAGTATACAAGTGCTACATGTTATGTACCAACAGAAACTAGATAAAATTATCTATTAACTGAAGCTGACCGTAACCTTGTTATTCCTGAGAGAAAATTGTATTACACCTTTTAAAAAGGAAACATTTGAAGTGCCGCTCCTTACACGCAATTTTTGGCATATTTTGGATGTGTATGAGCCTTTAATTCCATAACCAATCATAATAGACCATTGCAAGTTATTTATTGTTTATACCCCATAATGCACCAAGTTTAAACATATGCATTTATAGTATATTACAACCAATCATTTGCTGATCATTTGGGCTGTTTACAAAAAAATAAGCCCAAAGTGTGACATGAGTGACCAAAATTAAAGTAATTGGAAATTGATGTCCTATTCAATTTTAAGGACCCACATAAGTCAACGTTTACTAATCTACAATCGATTTGTGAAAGAAGTTACGAAAAATAAAATGTGCAACATTTTATTAATGCATTTTGATCTATATTTTTGTAACTCTAACAATATTTCTCAACAAGATTACAGCAAAAGTAATTCTAAAAATTATTGTTCATTATTAATTTATTGTTACAACGAAGTTCAACAAATAATTTTCGATCATCTTTAACCAATATTTTTAATTTAGAGATAACATTTAATGTATTTTCACCATTTTTTAAGTAATTTTTTGGTTTCTCATTACAAAAGTTTCTGTTTCTCTAAAAAAAGGTCCACACTGATACAACAAGTACATTTGAAGACACATACATGATACTATTTCATTCCCTGAAAATTTCATAGGAATTGCTTTATCCATTTTTCCATTATTGACAAATGACAAATGAAAGATGCATGTATTTTTACCTAATTTTATTACACTCCTGACGCTTTTTTATATATCAACTGAAGTGAATAGTTCAACAGAAATAGGTGTTGAAATTGGAATTCAATGAATAAAACAGGCCATCACCATACAATTTAACAATTATCTATTAGAGAAATATTAATTTGCTTGATATTAAGACTTAAAGTTGACCGCTAGCAGCTGCATAAAGTAACTTAGGGCAGTAAAATACTTGAAAAATACATAATACCAAATTTATATATTGATCACCTGCTTTCTTATTACATCAGTAAAGTTCACATTCATTTTATTTATTCACATTGTTTTAATATTTTGTTTGGTGGTAAGAACAAAAAAGGTCAGGAGTGTAGCAAATGTTCAACTCAATGGAGACTTGTTTTTGATGCTGCAGAAGGAAGGACTCACCCCAACTTCCCTCTGCCTGTTGTAATTTTGATGATATGATATGAGATTGGTAATTTTAGATCTATAATCTATTGATAAGAATAACACTAACGGGCATTGGCAGCCATATTTGTCGACTGATCAAAATCTCAGCAAAAGTTTTGAACTAGATACCATATAAAGTAACATCCACACCAATTTCGGTTTCAATCTGCCCATTGGATTCAGAGGAAATGACTTTTGAAAATAAATACTACGACGGACACCAAATGATGGAGATGGCTCGGTGAGCTAAAAGTAGGATTTGTGTCAGGAGTGTAAGATTGTATGTTGATAGTTAAACACATAGCTATTTTCCAATGAATGAAATAATTATTCACAAAACATTTAATATGTTAAGTAGCAATATGTATATCTTCATGTCTGCTTTGTGAAAATTAGAATGTCTTAATCATTTTTGAAAAAAAAACTCTGAAGTGCTCATGATTATATAGATTATTTTTCAATCAGCGGCTCAAATAAACCATAACAAGGAGATATAATGCTACAGATATAACAGAATTGCATTGCAATACCTCAGCAAGACACAGATAATCAGCTTTAGTCAACCATATTTTCTAAATCTGACTAAAAAGTAAGGTCAAAAGTGCTTGTATTTAATTGGATAAAAGCGCTACATTCCTGACATAGATGTTTTGGCCACACACAATAACTGGTGGTCATCATTATGCTTGTCACTCATGATCTTTGACAGGACTGTTGACTAAATTAAAACACAAAATATTATAATTAACAAGATTGTGTTAAAATTGTGACCTTGTAAATTTAAATGTTACACTGCTGACATACTTCCACATGTGTTCTTCTATTGAATATAGGATTGATGTAAAAGCTCACAGAGACATGTTGATGCTTCTGGTTTCAGCTATGATGCTTAAAAAGACAATTAACCATTGTCAGTTTTTGAGAAGTATGTTGCATACCTAAATAATTTGACTTTTAGACAGTTTTATTGAAATTTATTTTTTTGATACATGGTAATTTTACCTATCTGGTTCTGTCTTCAAAATTACCAAGAAATGCATAAATTATGCATGCAATTTTAGTTAAAATATCAAAGTTTTCCATAAGATATATGTTTCTCCTGTACAATTATTTATTTTCTAATTACACAACATGGCAGCTGTACATGTATCTTTGTAAATGTCACACTAAAAGTGTTACACTCTTGACATTATTTTATACATTTTTGGACGCTATTTTTTATTGGTAGCAGATAATGCCTTGAACTTTTGCAGAAAGGTTCTATGTACCAAAGTACATCGGCTGATATAAAAAGATCCAATTTGAATCATCACCTAAAAGAATGGTCAATGATAAACAAAATGGGGTCATTTTTTTTAAACAGCCCATTTACACAGTATCCTTTAAAGAGTGCAACCTTAGCTTGCAGTAGCCGGCATATATTGATTTTTTAAAATCACGTTAAAATCTCCTGCTCATGACCTGAATTAAGTTTTGTTTAATAAACCCAATTTCAAAATTAGGTGCATGCCCCCATTTTGAATAAAGTCAAATTGAAAACCAGGTGAGCGATTGTAATCAAAGTTGGTGGAAGAAAAATGATAGCCATTGCAAAAACAATATGGCTTTTTATTTTGCAAACGAGGACAATACCTAATTAGGAATTGCATTCAGCTAATTCTTTTTGCTAACTAATATAGCAATTATAACATGATATTAATACATTTGTATACTTAAATACAATTGTGTATGTGTTTATAATTTCTTTTAAATGTTTTAGGACATATAGATTTCTGGCATCGTTACGCTAATATACTTTTTGAAAAAAGTTCTGTTAAAGTACATGTGAGTTCAGATGGATATGGAGACGAAGATGATAGTAACGAGCCAGTAACAAAACAAATGAAAGGTGGTGAAGGGGAGCCTCACCAACAGAGGTCATCTGATGGTGAAGACACCTCAGATGAATCTGTTGAATTTACTAGTATTTTACCTGTAGAGGTGAAGAAAGGAAATATGAATGAGGCATTGCCTCAGGTATTTGCACAGACCATTGTGAATGCATTCTGTGAGGTCAAGAATAATCCAAAGCTTGAAGATTATTATATGTCATCTTTTCTTGATACAGCTACAACTGTGTCGGTTCATATGTACAATTGTAAAAGAGATAGGTTGTGTTTAGTTCTGAAGGTTTGCCAATTTTTAATCATTCTGGTAAATAACTTAATATTGATACACTTATTATTATTTGGTTGTCATTGAATTTTGATCGCCTTGCCAATATAATACAAAATGAAGAATTTGAAGGCAGAAGTAATCCAAGATGCAATTTTATGAATGCAGTTGGAGATTCATGCAATATTTATCAAACTGATTTATCAAAACCTTTAAAGGATGCAGAAAAGAAAATACCAGTCAAATTAGAATTTCCTTTGCTTTGTGGACTCATGATACATACTTTTTAGTAATTTGAAGAAAAGATAATTAGAGCTTGACCTTTAATTTCCACTTACTTTACAATTGTTTTGTGTAGATTGGAATTCGAAGATTAGGTCGCCTCTTTTTGAAATTCTTGTCTATCGATTACATGATAGTTTTCGATACAGCAGGCCTCTAGTACTAGTAGCAGTACTTGAGCTGGCAAAATAATATATTGTACATTGCTGAAATGATCAGTCTCAATTTGTTTCAGCAAGAAACAAATTGCTGGCATTGTTGTGCCTAGTTATAGGATATGTACAATGTAAGTGTATATCGCCTCTATAGCTACTTTAATTATTTTATCATTTTAATATGTTGTTTATCAATTATTGTTGCAGAAATTTCTTAGAACATTTTTACATGTCGTATTATTAGCATGACCGAATCAAAAGATACCCACTGCCAACAACGCAGAACTGGCAAAGACAGAAGTCAATGGAAACCGCTTAATGTGATGTGAACCTATACCCAGTTGATATCTACAATGTAGGTTTCCTGCAGCCAAACAGAAATAGACACAACAACAACAAAAAACGGTGCATATTTGCTTTAACTCTAAAGACTACATACTTTCACAGTATATTTGCAAGTTTTATTTAATTTTGATATGCATCTTTGTTACAGATTATGCAGAGTGCTACATGGTTCTGATTTGTTATCTAAGAGATCAGACACAGCATGAGGGCCCTATCGGAAATTTGTATCACAGTCTCCTCTGAAACTGCAGAATTGTTTAAGATGGAAATTGACCAGAAATGTTCTTATATTATATATGGTCAGCCACAAGTTAACATTCACCTACTTTGTGGCGATCGGATATCAATAACAACAGCCACAACAGGACGTAGTTTACCAGTAACATATATAACTCTATAGGAAAATGTATGAAGGTTTCTTAGAAACTTTAAACTTTAAACCCAAACTGCAGATGCATGATCATTGGATCTTCCTTAACTGGGCTGATGTTTATATGGATATAAGAAGTCCATGACTGCTGCAGTCACAGGACAAATATTAACATAAGACCTACTGAGAAGCATGTTTTCAAAATATTCTTTTTTGAACCCACTTAACCATTTAAAGTGAACTTGTATAGATTGTTACTTGTATGATACTCTATTAAATTAACATGTTTTGTGCACATCACAGGGATTTCACCTGTTTAAAAAAATTCTGCAAAATCTTCAGAAATTATTACCGGCAATACCGGTATTTAATGATGCTTTTAAACATTTTCTATTTTTTGTGTAACATAAATTCATGTTCCTGGCACCCCATAATTTAGCATATAAATGTATTGGGAAAATGTTGTAAAACTTGTCTCTGAAACCATTGAGACGATGTGAGTGATATAGTCTCAGGCTAGCCACTAGTTTGTATTGGTTGTATTATCCCCTGGCCAACGAAGTTGCGAAGGGATATAGTAACGCTTCCGTCCTTCCTTCCGTCCGTCGTTCCGTAGCATCCTTGCGAATACTATAGAATCAACATCCTTTAATGTATTTTGACCAAACTTGGTACATACTTAATCCTGAGGAGGTTCTTGAACCCTGTTGATTTTCGAGGTCATAGGTGAAACGTCAGGTCACGGTGTATTTTTTACACTGTAACATCGTTGTGAACATTCTAAAATCAACATATTTTAATGGATTTAGACCCAACTTGGTACAAACTTAGTCCTTAGGAAAATCCTGTAGGCTGTCGATTTTGAAGGTCATAGATCAAAGGTCAAGATCAGAGGGTCAAAATTTTCTCCCGTAACATCCTTGTGAACAATCTAGAATCATCATCCTCCAATGGAATTTGACCAAAATTGGTACATACTTAGTCCTTATGAGATTCTGGAACCCTATTGACTTTCAAGGTCAAAGGTCAAGGTCACCGGGTCAAACTGGTAGGCGAGTGTATATGCCATGCTTCGCGTTGCCATTGTTATCCCCTCGCCAACGAAGTTGCGAAGGAATATAGTAACGCTACCGTCCGTCTTTCTGTAACATTCTTGTGAACACTCTAGAATCAACATCCTTCAATGGATTTGACCAAACTTGGTACATACTTAGTCCTTAAGAAAATATGGAATCCTATTGACTTTCAAGGTCATAGGTCAAAGGTCAAGGTCGCTGGGTCAATATTTCTGTCCGTCAGTCTGTCTGTCCAGACTAACTTCCAAATATTTTGTCCGATCAAACTCTGCGAAGTTTAAGATCATGATGTGTGCACTTTGCAGTATAAAGATTTGTATTGTCCATTGAGTTTTACCCCTGTTATGTCTCTTTTGACTTGAAAAGTTTGAGACATTTAATATGCACTTTGTCATCGCAAATTATCATACATGATTAATTAGAAGTTCATGAAACTTTGTACATTGCAAGAGTCTAATATGAAGATGTGCACATTAGTAGGATATTCCTGTCCATTGAGTTTTACCCCTGTTATGCTTCTTTGGACTTAGAAAGTTTGAGACATTTAGTATCCACTTTTTCATCGCAAATTCTCCTACATGATCAAATTGACTTACTATTCAGAGCGAAAATCAAATATACCTGTACCTTGTCACATGATTGATGTTTGTAAATCATATGCATTGCATATTATATCAAAACGTCAAAAGTCCAGGCATAAATTCAGTGCACCTGACCTGTGTTTCGTCTGCAAAAACCTCATCAGCGACCCTCTTATTAAAACAAGCTTGAAAGTAAAATATAATATGACATGTAATGGCGTTGCAAGTCCAAAATTCAAAATATGTACGCAGTGAATGTTTTGAACTGTTTTATGTAGATTTCCATGTTTTGTTTTAAACAGGTGTTATTCACAACTGCATATGAATGGAATTGAGCAACATACTATGCATATACAAGCTCTCTCCTTTTTACATGTACAAGGCATACAATTAGAAAAGAGTAAATAACAATTATATCAATAATTATAGTATAACTAACTGTGATGTCACGAATGACCGCACAACTGATAATTCACGAATGCGCGAAGCGCATGCGTGCATTATCAGTGTTGTGCGGACATCACAGTTAGTTATGCTGTTTATTATATAGACTGTTTTGTGCCAATAAATTTGATATTTTCTTTCATCTGCATTGCATGTGTGTATTTCTTTATTGCGCATTAATATACAACTGAGTCCTTAGCTACTCGTTGACTGAAATGTTTGTTTAATGCTTTCAATTTTGTAAATAAAAATAATAATTTGCACATATTCCAATTAGGGATGTGATTTTCATGTCGTTTACTTGTAAACTTTGTGACCATGGTATGCACTCAACCTTGAAAGACACAATTTTATTTGTTGACACTTGATGCATGTTTCGTTTTTTTCTTTACTATGTACATTTCAATTGTAACCTTGTGGGAAGAATGTTTTGTGAAAGAAGTCGGATGTATACCAATATATGGCCGTTAACAAAACCAAAACTATTTCAAATTCGATGGATTATATAATTAGAAAACAAGTAATTTAACAATATAACAGCTAGTTTAGTTACAACATATTTTATTTGCCAATTAAGCAGACACCATGGATTAGATACAAGTAAAACATACTTAATAACAGCTAGGAAATGTAAATCGTTAAATGTGGGTCCAAACAGTTCAATCGTTAAATGTGTAAATCAAACGGATTATAACGGAAGGAAAATAGACTAAAGTTCAGTCAGAATCGGAATCACTAAAGGTAGCATTCTTTTATATTTTGTTTTTCCTGTTTGTAGTCCGGAATCATCACTTGATCTTTTCTGACTAGACTGAGGATTGTTATAATTAAAAGATCCTCCGTAAATGTATGTGTTCCCATAAAAAAGAGATGACATCTTAGTATCAGAAGTTATTGAACTAGTACTTGTGGTTGACGAAAGCTATGCCAAATTTGGATTCATTTCACAAGAAGCAATATAACTAACACTGCTGTTTGGAGTTAATTTTTTGCAGACGATTTTTGTTTGTGGGAAGGGGGGAGGGGGTTAAAGTTTTACTGTTGGAAAGACTCTTTCTGCCGAGACCATATTTTTTTAGAGAATAATTCTGCCATGAAAAGTATCAAAACTGTCAATGTTTGCCAAATTTACCTGCTTTTAATTGTATCTCAATATATCATTTTGTTTATTTTTTAAATATTTCCTTTATCGTAAATACAAATCTGTCAATGAAATGAAGCAAAGGGACATCACTCCATATAATATTCTTAAAAAAATAGTTCCGGCTCGAAAAATGGCGAGAGTGAAAATAAAAATGGTGATCTCACTAGTAAAATTATCATTTTTATTTAACTCGAAAATCACGGTATTTCATCGATATCTATATAATAATATAGGATAATTATGTTGCTTCAATACATGTAATTATAAGCACCATTAATACTGTATACATATATATGTATATATATATATTAATAAATTTACAAGTGAAGTGAAATTTGTAAACTTTCAAAACATTTTAAATAATTAAATAATAAACAAATTAAGCAAAGCCAAATAAATGTATAATATATTCAGAAGAGGGGAATTGAAAAAAGAAGAATTTTAAATAAAACGATGAGTGTTGCTTATGTACTTGTGTACAACTTTGATTATTTTCCATGTAATAATAGATCTATATTAATGTCAATATTATTATTTTTGTTATTATTGTCTGTATGGAATCAAATAAAACTAATCATAAGTTATTATATTTATAATAGATAAACAAAAAAAATGTTGTTTTCTTCTAATGAACCTCTACAATTTGGACAGTCAGTATTATCAGATACACAATCTTTAAAGAAATGTGCCTTCAGGTTACTAGCCTCATTTCTTAATTGACAATGAATTATGTTAAATTTCCTTATTCCAAAATTATATAATTTGCATGTTCTATTCTATGTTTGATCTCTAATATTATGCAGTCTACACATATACCAAAAAGCGGTGATAATTTTGAGATTATAAGACCTGAAACAATTTGTCATTCTTAATGCATAATGTACTCGTGGGGAAGGAACTGCTTACCCTTTCGGAGCACTCCGGCATTAAGTGGGATTCGTGTTACTCGATCTTTAGTTTATATGCATATTTTGTAGATCGTTGTTTGTCCTTTTGTCCCTTTTCTTTTGGCCATTGTGTTTTATGTTCTTATTCGATATACAGATTCCGATTACCTCGTTGGTATCTCCAAACTATTCTTAACTCCACTCTGTGTTATTGAAGTGTCTGTATCAAGCCAGGAAAGTAAACTGTCATGCATTTTTTACTTAGTGGTATCGATTTTGCCTCTTTGTACCGTTTTTGTAATTACTTTTGGGAATATTCCGACAATGTGGTATTGTTTTTGTTTTTTTATTTTAATGCTACGGTCGAACAGGGAGTTATTCTTCCCTCTATGAAGAGTTTGAAAATACGAATGAGGTAATCATCATCCGTATATCGAGGAAGAACAGGCAAAAAAAATGGCCAAACAAAACGAACAAAAGGACAAACAACGATCAACAAAACATACAATTATTTCTACAGATCGAGTTATACGAACCGGACTAAAAACCTGGGGTGAACCCATGTGCTCTGGAAGAATAAGGAGTTCCACCTCCAGTAGTGACACCAGTCGTGTGAATCTAGTTACAAACCCGGTGATAAGTGCGATGACGAAAATGCAGAAAACGAGTTAAAATGTAAGATGGTATATACAAATATATAAACATCCTTAAATAAGATTAAGCATCTATAAATATGCGAGTGTCAATACTGTAATGACCTTAATTGGATTTATGGAAATACTGCCACCATAAGACCCTTTACCAATTAAAAGTCTATAATTAAGGTCTAGAGCAGCTGCCACTCTAGAATACATATTGTCCATCTCCATTGTACTCGTGCCATCCCACCCTATTTCAATAACAAGAGTCTTAGGCTTACAAAATACCAGATTAGAAAAACCAGCTCCATGAGGTCCAATAATAACATCTGCCCAATTGAAAAGTTGTATATGTTCTTCAAGTGTACCATTACCAAGAAAAATCTTAACATATTTGCTAACTGTATCGAGTTGCTTAAGTAATGAATCGTGTTCGATATATGATCTTATTCCTGCTCGTCTCTTTATTACTAAAATATTTTTGTCCTTGTTGTTTATTAGACTTGTATTATTTTTGACAAAAACAGCGCGAACACGCTGCAACAATGGTGGCTGAAAAAAGGTAGACATGCCACCATTATGGGGGTTTTGTAAGTGGCAGTATGGTCCCTCATTTGCTATGTATAGATTAGTAGAATAATATACATGACCGGGGCCTTTCCAATTCACTATTCGACTTTGTAGATCCATGGGTAAAAGTGCAATATATCTTTGAACAAATGGTGATAGCGCTACCAATATGGGGCATGTATCTGGTATATGTTCAAATAGGTACAAAATGCGTGGTAAAACCTCTTGAGCAAAATGTCCCATGGCAGTAGGATATGCTTCTAACACAGATGCCAAACATTCATATTCCCATATTTTCGGGGGCTTTGCCCAATTCTGAGGAAGTCCATCAGGAACTTTTCGCACATAGGCCTGCCATTTGTAAATGTATCTGTCTGTGAAAATAGTACCGGGAACAGCATCATGAACACGGTTATCAGAAACGAATCCGTTTTTTATCATTCGTATAAAAGCATGATTAGAACATGGCTGATGTGCCTGAATCCATTCTGGTGTTACATTACGTCTGCATTCTAAGAAAACTGATGGATTTAATAGCTTACACTGACTTTGAATAGATTTAAATGCACCAATATCGAAAATCCGTTTCTCTTCAGTCTTATGTATAACGGTAGAAATTGTGTCAAAATCCTCTGTCACAACTGTTCTAATGTAGTGTCGTTCTGCCACACATTTGGACGGATGTTTCATTGCATTTTTCAAAATATCAACGTCAACCTGACGAATCTTGTTATTAATATATACACTTCCTACATGCTCAAAACCAGAACGAGATGTAGGAAATGGATTGTCTGCACCAAAACGTCCACAAGAAAAGGAATCGTGCTGAAATACAGATGCCTTTACTTTTGTCCACACCACTGAATTGAGGAAAGTCATATCCTCTAAGTATGAGTGTGGTCTAGTTTTATTTAATAGTAAATATTTCATGTTTGGAATAGCCTCGTGTGTACCTCCCCACATGCCACCACTCATGGCAAAATTAGAATGTGATGGGTGATCTCTCATCACGTGGAATTGTTTCCCTGATGCTATCCATTCATCAACTGCTAACTTTTCTCTGCGCGATAATCGTGAATCAATATCGCGGATACCATATCGTTCAATATTTGGATCTGAAGCAACTAAAAAACGCCATGACATCTTGTTAGTAATTGAATTGCTAGTCATATTGATCATAGTGACATATCTATAAGACTTCAGTTTGTCTATAATTTTTGATGGGACTGTCCTATCAAAATATATGTAGATTTCCCAGTCTGGATATATATTTGGCATCAGTTCAACATTTGCGATCGCCCCATCTATGTATCGTGCGTTGCTGCCATAGAGAGAGTATGCTATGACCCTTTTACCTACGTTTCGCTTACTGAACATTAGGTTAGAGCTACAGTCCATGCCTTTGACACAAGCTGTACGGATATCCCATTGTGTTTGTACGTATCCTTGTAACATCAACAAATCGGAAACGGCCTTGTCGTGTTCCGAGTTTGTATTGTCTAATTCAATGACCCAGTAATCCACTTCTATGTTCCAGTTCATTGTTTGCAGGGCTTCTAGTTCACCTCCTTCAACATCTAAGATAAATATATCTATGTTGCGTACACCTTTTAATATATAGTCTAGTCGTGAGCATGGTACCCGAAGTTTCTTCTCATGATCCCCAATCCATCCTTTCTTATGTTCATCTGACATGTAGTTCACAATACCCCCTACAGCATTTGATCCTATGAATTCTATATACTTTTGTCTACATATAGCCGTGTTGTAATTTCTAGAGCGAGGACGATTCTTTAATAATTTTTGAAAATTATTAGGATTTGCCTCGATTAAAATGCTTGTCCATTTTAAATGATCTTCGAAAAATTTAGAAATACTAAATAATTTACCATCTAATGCTCCCATCTCCACAATTGTACCATTACATTTCACTGGATGTTGATAAAAACGTTCGTATAGCGCCACATCTTCCCTTGACTGACTATAAAACACCGGTCGTTTTGGAATGTCACAAGTTGTCAGGTGTTGTTTAGTTGTTTTACCTGACGATTCAATCTCGTTCTGATCATTATCATGTCTATGTGGTATCACGGTGTAACAAACAATCAAGCTAAATATAATTAAAAAAACAATCTTCTTTCTCCTCATTATTAGGCTGCACTAATAAGCCTTTCCTTATGACTGTGATCCCATGCATCCCATTGACTCAATAATAATAATATGCTTCAATGATTTTTTGCAAAAGTAATGTTTAAATGTCAAATAGTTTTATTACGATGTATAAATGTAATACACAAATTATAGTTGAGGAACTGGGTTTACCCTCGATTTTTAGTGAGGTTCCTGTTACTCCATTGTTAGTTTTATGTGTATGTTTTTTTTGTTTTTTTATTAGTTGTTTGTCCTTTTGTACTTTTTTTCTTTTTATCATTGTGTTGTCTGTTCTTCTTCGATATACACATTCTGATTACCACCTTTGGTATCTTCAAAGTCTGTATGACAAGTTATTACATATTTGTTTAACCAGTGAACGTAATCAGCTAGCCCCGTGCCTATTATTACACATTTCTTAACTAGCGTTCGTAGTCAGCTAGTCCCTTGCCTATTATTACAAATTTCTTTACAAACGTTCGTAGTCAGCTAATCTCGTGCCTATTATTGCAAATTTCTTAACCAGCGTTCGTAGTCACTAGCCCCGTGCCTATTATTACAGATTTCCTAACCAGCGTTCGTAGTCAACTAGTCCCGTACCTATTATTACAGATTTTCTAACCCGTGTTCGTAGTCAGCTAGTTCCGTGCCTATTATTACAAATTTATTAACCAATGATCGTAGCCACCTAGTCCCGTGTCTATTATTTAGAGATTTCTGAACCAGCATTCATAGTCAGCTAGTCATGTGCCTATTATTACAGATTTCCAGCGTTCGTAGTCAATTAGCCCCCTGCTTATTATTACATATTTCTTAACCAGCGTTCGTAGTCAGCTAGCCCTGTGCCTATTATCACATATTTCTTAACCAGTGATCGTATTCAGCTAGCCCCATGCCTATTATTACAGATTTCTTAATTAGGGATCGTATTCAGCTGGCCCCGTGTCTATTATTATATATTTCTTAACCAGCGATCGTATTCAGCTAGCCCCATGCCTATCATTGCTGATTTCTTAATCAGCATCCGTAGTTCGCTAACCCCGTGCCTATTATTACATATTTCTGAAACAGTTATCGTAGTCAGCTAGCCCCGTGCCTATTATTACATAATTCCGAAACCAGTGATCGTAGTTAGCTAGCCCCGTGCCTGTTGCTACATACTTCGTAAGTAGCGATCGTAGTCAGCTAACCCCGTGCCTATTATTACATATTTCTTAACCAGTGATCGTAGTCAGCTAGCCCTGTGCTTATTATTACAGATTTCGTATAAAGTGATTATAGTCTGCTAGCCTTGTCCATATTATTACAGAATTCTTAACAGCGATCGTAGTCAGCTAGCCCCGTGAGTATTATTGCATAATTCTTAATCCAGTGATCGTAGTCAGCTAGCCCCGTGTATATTACTGCATAATTCTTAACCAGATTTCCGAACCAGTGCCAAGACAAAAGAGTGAGCGAACATGCATATACGGGTTTTTTTCAATGCCGTGTTACTAAATCTTTGTTTTACATGTATGTTTTGTAGATCATTGTTTGTCCTTTTGAACTTTGATTGGTCAATGCGTTGTCTGTACTTCTTCGATATTCGGATTATGATTGTTATTTTTGTATCTTCAAACTCATATTATGGTAAATATATTTCTGCGTTCGTTTTGTGAGTTGCATAATCACGTAAATATATTTCAGGATTCTGATTATTATTTTGGTATCTTCAGACTCTTCTAATGGTAAATATATTTCAGCGTTCATAAGAATGAAAGAACATGTATACATAATAATTAATTGTCAGTTTCGACATTGTCGTTCGATCTATTCTTTATGAACAAATATGTATACATGTCGTACTGTTGATATATTGGTATATTATGAATTCAAAAATGTTTTATTGATGATTCTAATATAATATAGATCATTGTTTGTCCTTTGTTCTTTTTTTTCTTGTGGCCATTGTGTTGTACGTTCCTCGATATACAGATTCTTCAAACTCTTCTTATTTGTATTTGAAACAATTTTTTTTAAATTACTTTGCTTTTGTAATTAAATCACTTGAACGCCTGGATCAATGTTATATATGTTAATAGGCAGAATAATAAAATACAGATTTTGGTTGTTGTGAGGTGCATAGTCACATAAATAATCATTTATAGATAATATACCTACATTGTTGGAAAATTACAATGTGTGTGTACGAGCTATGGAGGTATGAAGACGACATATCTGTATCCTTGGTATCCTCCATTTCAAGCTCAATCGGATAGATGCGATCAACGAAATCACCATCCTATAATTATTTTATTTAGTGAAATGACATAATCTATATAGCGGAACGCGAAATTAAAGCATCGGGCCAGCTTCTTATTGTTTTTTCAGGAGTTCCTGTATGACGTCTGTCTGATACCAAAAGGGAACAAAGAGGCGAACACAGGAGCATAGCTTATACCCATATGTATGCTGACTGTGAAAACACAAGTACATCAAAGATAACAAAGAGAGTTGTATTCCTAAGAAATTAGCTATAATTCCAATATAAAGATGGTCTATACTTAGTTTTCGTACAAAAAGTATTGCTTCTGAAATATTACGCACTACCTCAAACTCTAAATAACGTATTGCATTTTCAAGAATTTAATAACAAAATATGTTTATATAGATAGCTGTGAATTATGGGTATTTTTCCGTGAAATAAATTTCGGTATTTCACATGTGAAATATCATTTTTCTTCCCGCCGGAACTACTTTTACAAAACTATAAGTGTGGTGGTTACGTCCGTTGTTGTGTTACTGTAAATACACATACGATTGTAGACTGAAAAAAAATCCACCTATTGTTATTGACGACTTTGGCACATAACCAACATGACGTCAATGATTTGCAGTTTGAAACGTAAAGATTAGATGTTATTTGGCTTCGTGTACGCTTCAGCTTTGATACCATTTACCTAAAATAAGTTTTCAAAGTAAGCATTTTTATTATTTTTGTGGATTGTTGTAAATATGACATGTAGGATTTCACAATTTCAAGATGGGAGATCCTTCCAGCTGAACCCCTTAGTACCATTGCTCGTAGATGTATACGCGTGGAATGAAATATACAAATAAGAACAATAATATATAAGAAATTTCGAAAGTATATACAATAAACAGTATAGCTAAATCATACATTTTGAATATCAAAATAAGACCACTCGTGATCGAATACGCATTAACGATTAAACTCGTGGACGGAACAAGCTCCGCCCACTCGTTTTATCCTTATGCGTACTTTCGTCACTCGTGGTCTTATTTTGATATTCAAAATCTACGATTACGTATACTGTATGTATTAATAGGGCTAGTGGCTGTTTGTGACGAAAACATAATATATCAATAGCTGCATGCATTGTTGAGTTTTGGCCTTTCTCACAATAAAAAGAAAACATAAAGGTATACTAGTGTTTGTGATCAGATATGGTGCAGAAAATCTGATTATTATCAAAATAAAAATGATACATTATCAAAAATCCATTAACACATATTGTAATTGGTTATTAATCAAATGCTTAGCTCTAAGTAACATAGTACATTCTCAAGAAATTAATAACAAAATAGAATCAATTAAGGTTAATAGCTGCTTGTGACGAACACATAATATATCAATCGCTGCACGCATTGTTGAGCTTTGGACTTTCTCACAATAAAAATAAAAAATAAAGTTGGAATAGTATTTGTGATCAAATATGTTGAAGAAACCATGTTTGTTATCAAAATAAAAATGACACATTATCAAAAATTCATTAACACATATTCTCATTGGTTGTTAATAAAATATATAGCTCTAAATAGCGTACTAGATTCTCAAAAAATTTAATAGAGAACTATTATTAATAGGGTTAATGGCTGTTTGTGACGAACAGATAAAATAGCAATTGCTGCATGCATTGTTGAGTTTTCAACTTTCTCACAATAAAAATAAAAAAAATAAAGGTGATATAGTGTGTGTGATCAACTATGGTGAAGAAAACATGTTTGTTATCAAAATAAAAATTGTACATTATAAGAAATCCATTAACATATATTTTAATTGGTTGTTAATGACATATTTAGTTACACAAAAAACACATAATATTGATCTTTGACTCTTTCAAAGGAAAAGGTAAACATAAGTTTATGTTGTAAATGTGATCAAAATAAACATTATGCATCATTAGATATTCATTAATGCATATTTTAGTTGAATGTTAATAAACTACTTAGTTATACAGAGCGCATAGCATTTTTAAGAATTCAACGAAAATATAAAATGAATAGAGTTAATGGCTGTTTGAAACGAACACATACTATATCAATCATTGATTGCACTGTTGACTTGAGACTTTCGTAGGACTTGTGTAAGAATGATGATTTAGAGATGATACAGGTTTTTCGATTGCATTTCTTATCCAGTATATTATCATGTGTGCCCATATTCTCTAGTTTTTTAAACAGACCAATAATCGTTTCACATTAAATTCATATCGAAAAGAAATAACGACATTCCAAAAGAATCCAGGCAATATCTTATCATTCTGATCAAACAATATTCCTAACCATACGTGTACTGGAATTGAGCTTCACTACCAGGATTTAGATATACAAAGGAACTGCATCTCTTCCGGAGCACCTGAGTTCATCGCATGTCTTAAGTGCGGTTGGTGTTATTCGAAATTAGTTTTGTGTGTATATGTTGCTTGTCCTTTTGTAGTTTTTTTTTCTTTTGGCCATTGGGTTGGGTTGTCTGTTCTTCTTCGATTTATGGATTATGATTATCCCTTTGGTATTTTCAAAATCTTCTTGATCAAAACTTGTAAAATACCAACTGCATATTAAAGACAGGGAAAATGACATTCACTCTTTACCATCTTACGACGGAGTGTTCTGTTAATTTGGAACTTGTCAAAGTCAAAAGAAAACAAAAACGAATGTAGTTTATTGCCTAATTGTAAAGTTTTACATGTTTTATATATTTTTTTTTTACTTTCAACTATTTTTGGGGTTTTGGCTTTTTAGTGTTCTATTGCCTGATAATATATTTGTATGTATTCTATTGCCTGGTGTTTTACTTCCTGTCTACTTTTGACCTGTACAGTGATTAGTCAAAATAATTTCATGAATATGCATTACCAATCTGAAATCTTGAATAGTTCACACCGGATTACAGCGTGTGATAACGTCGTGTTGTGCATATTCGTACCTTCGTGTGCGGTACAATACCTGCCGTTATGGTTCTTTCAGCTCTTTAATAACAAAGGTATATTATCAAAAGCATGTTAGCTCCAAATATCGTATTAAATTCTCGGGAATATAATAAAAAAAATAATATGGTTAATGGCTGTTTGTGACAAACACATAATTTGTGACACACTGCACTCACAGTTGACTTTGACTCTCTCAATGCAAAAATAAAATGTAAATTTTATCCTATATTTGTTTTCAAATATAGCGAAGAAAACATGTTTATTATCAAAATAAAAATGATACATTGTCAAACATTCATTAACAAATATTATTATTGATTGTTAATAAAAGGTTTAGTTCTAAGTAACGTATTTACATTCTCAAAAAATTAATAACAAAATAGTAATAATTGGATTAATGGCTGTTTGTGACGAACACATAATATATCAATCGCTCCATTCCTTGTTGAGATTTGGACTTTCTCACAACAACAACAAAATAAAATAAAGGTGAACTAGTGTTTGTGATCAAATATGGTGAAGAAAACCTGGTTGTTATCAAAATAAAATTGATACATTGTCAAAAATGCATTAACACATATTGTAATTGGTTGTTAATAAAATGTTTAGCTCTAAATAACGTATTCAATTCTCAAGAATTTAATAACAAAATAGTATTAATTGGATTAATGGCTGTTTGTGACGAACACATAATATGTCTATCGCTGCATGCATTGTTGAGTTTTGGACTTTCTCAGAATAAAAAGAAAAATATATGTGAACTAGTGTTTGTGATCGAATATGGTGAAGAAAACCTGGTTGTTATCAAAATAAAAATGATACATTGTCAAAAATGCATTAACACATATTGTAATTGGTTGTTAATAAAATGTTTAGCTCTAAATAACGTATTAAATTCTCAAGAATTTAATAACAAAATAGTATTAATTGGATTAATGGCTGTTTGTGACGAACACATAATATGTCTATCGCTGCATGCATTGTTGAGTTTTGGACTTTCTCAGAATAAAAAGAAAAATATAAGTGATATAGTGTTTCTGATAAAATATGGTGAAGAAAACACGTTTATTATTGAAATAAAAATTCTGCATTATAAGAAATCCATTAACAACTATTTAATTGGTTGTTAATGACATATTTAGTTATACACAACTCATAGCAATCTCAAGAAATTAATAACAACATATAAATAATAGGGTTAATGGCTGCTTTTGACGAACACATAATATATCAATCGCTGCATGCATTGTTGAGTTGTGGACTTTCTCGGAATAAAAAGAAAACATGAAGGTGATATTGCATGTGTGATCAAATATAGTGAAGAAAACACGTCTGTTATCACAATAAAAATGATACATTATCAAAAATACATTAACATATATTGTAATTGGTTGTTAATAAAATGTTTAGCTCTAAATAACTTATTGCATTCTCAAGAATTTAATAACAAATTGGTATTATATAGATATATGTGAATTATGGGTATTTATCCGTGAAATACATTCCGGTATTTCACCTGTGGAATATCATTTCTTTTCCGCCGGAACCACTTTTGCAAAACTATATGTGTGGTGGTTACGTCCCTTGTTGTGTTACTGGAAATACACATACGATTGTAAACTGAAACAAATCCGCAAATTGTTATTGACGACTGTGGCACATAACCAACATGACGTCAATGACGACATTTAAAGAACTTGAAGTGAAAAGTCTCCGGAAATACTACGAACATTGAAGATAATGTTTCAATCGATAATTCACAATAGAACCCACTTCATCGACAAAACAAATTTAGTCATGCTTTCTATAGAAAGTCCAGAATTATACTTCCCTATTACTGTACCGTTTATTAAATTGCGGGAATTGAATGCATACCGAATTCTATCTGAAATAGAACGCGTTTTGCAATCGTATGAGCAATTTGTTTTAGATGATACACTAGAAATAAAACTGCTACATATAAAGCTTACAAAGGGAGGAACAAGGAAGCGATGTTATCATGTAGATCCTAAATAAATTATGAAAGATAAAATATGTTTTATCAGAATTGTTAATCAAGATCATCTTTGTTGTACAAGAGCATTAGTTACCGCAAGAGCTCGTATTGAAGGGCACGAAACACATGGAGTAGCATCAAACAAGTCCAAATTATACAGAAATAACTTGCGGTATCTCTTCATCAAGAGGCCGGCGTACCCTTAGGAAGATGTGATTTGGAAGAAATTAGACGTTTTCAATAATGTATGCCAAATTATCAGATAAATGTCATATATATAGAATATTGCAAAGGCATTGTATTCTCTGGACCTCAAACAAATAAACAGATATATATATTGATCATCGTAATGAACACTAAGATGTTGTAAAAAGTATGCCTGCTTTTCTCTCCAAAAAATACTTTGTATTCAGTGCAAAGCAGGTTATGATAGTATTTCAAAGCATAGGTGTAATAGCCCCTGTGTTTATTGTCATCATATTCCCGAAGATGGAATAGAAAAATGGATGCCTTGTACAGACTATAATCGGAATTGCAAGAACATTGTTTGCTTCGATCGACACAAGCAATCTACAAAAAGTGGAAATTCGACCTGCAGCACACATTATCAATGCAAAACCTGCAACCAGTTGATCAACACAAATTTGCACAAGAAAGAACACAGATTCTTGCAAGTATTGATTTGAAAGTGGCCATACGTGTTATATGATGTCAATTACACTGAACGATGACACATCCAATGCGCATTACAGTATATGCGACCGGAAAGATGTTTATATATACATGTACTTTGACTTTGAATGCACTCACGATGACGTGTATCAATGTGACAGTGGTTATTTCCCTGACGAGAATGGCAAATGCCGTAACAGTAAAAAGCATCTTTGCGGATCATATGAGCACCAACCACATTATGCGTTGTTCAAAGTGTGTGTTCGTTGTGTATTAACAAAGCCATTACATCTGTGAGTGAATGCGATCGCTGCGGCAAGAACGAAGTCGTCTTTAGCGGAGAAGACATTTACATATACAAACTTGTATTTCCTTTATTTACATGTACCAGTAATTTTGTACAATAAGGGAAAAACATATTTAATAAATGCATTTGTTCTATAAATTACTCTAGGACAAATACACAAGAAATCATGAATACTATTTTGTTATTAAATTCTTGAGAATGTAATACGATATTTAGAGCTAAACATTTTATTAACAACCAATAACAGTATGTGTATGCTAATGTATTAATTTTATTGTGCTAAAAAATAGACTGTATTCACCATATTTGACTACACACACTATATCACCTTTATGTTTTTCTTCTTATTGTGAGAAAGTCCAAAACTCAACAATCCATGCAGCGATTGATATATTATGTGTTCGTCACAAACAGCCATTAACCCTATTCATACTAGTTTGTTATTAAATTCTTGAGAATGCAATACGTTATTTAGAGCTTTATTTTTCTTAACAACCAATTACAATATGTGTGAATGAATTTTTGACACTGTATCATTTTTAATTTGATAACAACTATGTCTTCTTCACCATATTTCATCACAAACTCTAGTTCACATTTATTTTTTTCTCTTTATTGTGAGAAAATCCAAAACTCAACAATGCATGCAGCGATTTATATAGTACGTGATCGTTGCAATCAGTCATTAACCCTATTAATAATATTGTGTTGTTACATTTTTGAGAATATAATACGCTACTTAGAACTAAGCATTTTATTTACAATCAATTACAATATCTGTTAATTAAATTTTGATAATGTATCACTTTTTTGTGATAAAAAATAGGCTTTCTTCACAATATTTGATCACAAACACTCTATCACCTAGAGGTAGAATGAGTATACTCATCATTCATTGATGTTTTTACAGTGTTCTTTAATAGTAATTGTCTTTTGGTCTTTCTATTTTGTTTTATTGGTGAAGAGTAGGTGATTGTCTCTCTGGCATCTACCACATATCCGTCGTTTTTATAATAAGTAATTTGCTATAAATTTACACGTACTCTTCATTCACCAAAACTTTAATAGCAGTAGCCCTTCAAATGACCTGAAATTTTTAAATGGGGAAGTTGGGACACTGACTTTGGTAAATCTTTGAGGGAAGAATGAATGGAGGGGTTGATTAGCACATACGCTCGACGTGTACAAATAAGTGATGAGTGGAAAATATTGAGATGTGGAATAAATATCCATTAGACAACGATTCAACAATACAGCAAAATACAAAATTTTATGTAGAGAACGGCAAGCAGTCTTCAACAATGGACTAATGTTCACACTGCTTTGTGCTCCGTTAATGGCCAGAATAGACAAAACTAAATGTTCCAATATTCTACATCAGACCAAGAAATGCCCACGTTAGCTATGTTTTGGATTTCAAATTCAAGACTGAAGGGCCGAAGATGTACGTGACTTAAAAGCTTAAAAAATAGTTCAAAGGGCGTGCGAAATTGCAAAGCCGCTGAACAACTTTTTCAGTTTCATTCTTCAAAGGAAATTACCACCCCTGATTGTTTTCTCTCGGCGACAGTAAATATACAGTGGGGTATATAGAGCATGTTAACTATGTATGTACCACCTGAATTTAACAACAAAAATTACAACTCTGCCCATCGGTCTTTATAAGTATATGTTTAATTATTAGCCAAACTTACAATGGCTGCCCTTAAACTTTGCTAATACTTAGGATATCCATGCATGCTATTCAAGTGAGCCCCCATCAGGTAAAAATACCCTTTGTTTGTTTTCATCTGACCAAAACCCTGAGTGTCTCTAAAAAACAGACCTTTTCTACTTTGTTTTCCTTAAAATAATTAGACAAATACCTTGTGCACACCATGGCTATATCTTAATTTTAGTACAAATTCAATTATGGCCCTAGCCACATCCATAACTGAATTCTGCTGTTTACATAAATCATTCGACCCAATCTGCAAAAATACAAGATCTGGTTGCAGTCGTCTAATCTCACCTAAACCACGAGAGTTAATTACCTCTAGTTTACCCCCTAGGTAGCCTCTCAAATACACATTCTCACGTAATGGGTCCAAATTCATATTAAATTCAACACCGCGATTATTGCTACGACGAATAAAATCGAAAAGACGTTTAACAAAGGAATGACCTAAAATCAATACTTTCGTCACCATAATCGATAACGATATATTTATTTGTCAGTCGAAAATCAATAAACGTGTGTAACCCACTCTCTATATCTAGGTCACCGCAAACTCACTAACCTTTTCTTGTTTATAAAATGTGTGCGTTGTTTAACTTGTATACGACAATGTGTAGTGTATGTATACAAACCATAAAATAACCGTGAAACTCCTTTACTCTTCAAACAATATTCTAACTAAAAATAAAAAAAAAACATCAATAAATACTTCGAAACTTCAACAATCCTTCTCTGTATGAATTTAGTAAACAGCTAAGATGGAAACTGACAGCTTACATTTCATTGGCTGCTGTAAATCTATAGGTTTATTGATTTTATAATTAAAAGGCTTAATGTAAAACAAAGAATTGACATATATAATTAAATTTATAAGATCAATTGGCCTGCTGTAAAAGCAAGAAAATAAAAGTTATTTAGGGATCGTAAATTAATTTATGTTCCATAAATACACTTATTTATATAAATGATAAAATAGTCGGTAAAGTAATAGGATAATACAATTTATATTAAAAAGTTTATATTATCAATGTGTTTAATAATTATATTCATGATTAAAATTTAAATCTCATATATTTGACTTCCAAATATGACTTTCTATTTATATAGTTAAACAAAATGTATATTTATTTAATTATATAATAATAAAGAATTTATATTTATATAATTATTTAATTATACAGAATAAATATTTATAACTATTCGGATTCTGAATTGACAATTCCAACCAAACATAGGTGTATTAGTTATTTTCTCGGTTAAGCTGTCCGAGAGGTGTGTGGCTTCAAACGGTCATATAATTGTTAATTAGAATGAAATTACAAATATAAGAGTTGACATTTCACACCTGCAGTGCATCCCAGATGAAACTGCCACAGGCGTTTGCTTACATACATGTAGATGATTTCTTGTTTATTTGTCCTAGAGTGAATTATAGAAAAAATAAATTTATTAAATATGTTTTTCCCGTATTCTACAAATATTACTGGTACATGTAAATAAAGGAAATGCATGTTTGCATATGTAAAGTTTTGCTTACACTTTAATTAAAATTTGCTTTAATAATAGTAAGATTGAAATTGTAGTAATTACTTTAAACTGGAAACCGTAACGTGGGTTCGCTTCGTGTATCGTGTATCGTTCTTTTCGTGTACCGTTCGTTTCGTGTATCGTTCGTTCGTATTTCGTTTCGTGTATTATGCTAATTAAACTGGCGAACGATACACGAAACGAAAGAATACATTACACGTACGAAGCGCAAACGAACGGAAAACGAAAAACGAACGAACGATACACGCAAACGAAACAAACGAAAAACGCAAGCAATACGAAATATCTGTTAAGTTAAGCGATTCAGGGTCTGTATGTCATTAACAACCAATTAAAATATTTATTAATATATTTCTTATAATGTACAATTTTTATTTTAATAATAAACGTGTTTTCTCCACTATATTTGATCACTCATACGATATCACATTCATCTTTTCTTTTTGTTCTGAGAAAGTCCAAATCTCAACAATGCATGCAGCGATTGAAATAGTATGTGTTCGTTACAAACAGCCATTAACCCTATTTATACTATTTTGTTATTGCATTTTTGAAAATGTAATACGCTATTTAGAACTAAGCATTCTAGTAACAATCAATTACAATATTTGTTAATGAATGTTTGACAATGTATCATTTTTATTTTGATAATAAACAGGTTTTCTTCCCTATATTTGAAACCAAATATATGATAAGGTTTACATTTTCTCTTTGCTTTGAGAGAGTCAAAGTCACCTGTGCCTGTAGTGTAGTGTGTCACAAATTATGTCTTTGTCACAAACAGCCATTAACCCTATTCATTTTTATTAGATTCCTGAGAATTTAATACGATATTTGGAGCTAACATTCTTTTGATAATATACTTTATGTTATTAAAGAGCTGAAAGAGCCATGACCGCATGAATTGTACCGCACACGAAGTTACGATTATGCACAACACGTCGCAGTCAAAGCGTTACATCGTTTTAGATTACGATGCTGTCATACACTGTAATCCGGTGTGAACTATTCAAAATTTCAGATTGGTAATGCATATTCATGAAATTGTTTTGACTAATCACAGTAAAGTCAAAAGTAGCCAGGAAATAAAACACCAGGCAATATAATACAAGCCAATAGATTACCAGGCAATAGAACACTAGAAAGCCAAAACCCCAAAAACAGTTGAAGGTAAAAAAAAAGTATATATAAAACATGTAAAACTTTACAATTATGTAATAAACTACATTAGTTTTGGTTTCCTTTTGACTTTGATAAGTCCCAAATTAACAGAACATTCCGTCGTAAGATTGTAAATAATGAATGTCATTTTCCCTGTCTTTAATATGCAGTTGGTATTTTACAAGGTTTGATCAAGTAGAGATTGAAAAAACCAAAGGGATAATCATAATCCATAAATCGAAGAAGAACAGACAACACAACCCAATGGGCAGAAAAAACAAAAGTACGAAAGGACAAGCAATCATCTTCAACATAGACACACAAAGCCAATATCGAGCAACATCAATTGCACTTAAAACATGCGATGAACTCATGTGCTCAGGAAGAGTTGCATTTGCTGTATATATCTAAATCCTGGTAATGAAATTCAATTTAAATAAATGTATATTTAGGAATATTTTCTGATCAGAATAATAAGATATTGCTTGGATTCTTTTGGAATGTCGTTATTTCCGCCGCCGCCGCCGCAGGAGGGGAATATTATGCAGACGCCTCCGCCGCCAGAGGGGAATATACCACCGATGCCGCAGTAGGGAAATATACCACCGCCGACGCCGCAGAAGGGTGTAGATACCGAACAGTCGCCAAATGATATCAAGAGGGCAGAAGCTTTTGTTTTACGGCATCAGTTCACAGCGATCCTGCGTGATCCGTCATCTTGTGACAAGACGTAGCTTGTCAAAAATATATTACAAACCTTCAAGAATGTATGTGAACCCGTCCTCGAGGGGATAATATGGCTGTATAAAAGATGGCAACCAGTGTATGACGAAATAAAAACAACCGTATGGCCTAAAGTTGAGCTTGAACAAGAAATACCAATTGATTTAGAAACATATTCATATATCGATCCTTCATTTAGAAATATGATAGTGTTAGATGATTTAATTTCGACAGCGGCAAAGGATCCCCTGATAACCGATCGCTTTACCGAAGAAAGTCACCACAGAAATGTATCAGTCGTGGTTTTAAATCAGAATCTATATTTCAGTAAAGATCTCACACAACGAAGAAATTGTCACTATCTATTTTTGTTCAAAAATCCTTTGGATAAGCAAAGCTTAATAACCTTAGACAAACAGATATATCCATGAAAAACACAATATTTTTTAGAAAAATTCGAACAGGCAACTAGAAAGCCTTTTAAGTTTGGACTGATCGATCTCAAAACGGCAACTCCTGAGCATTTAAGACTACGTCATGCTATTCTAAATGAATGTGGAATTAATAATAACAATATAATACTCCTTAGCAGTGAAAAAATATAAATTATAAAGTAATCATCTAGTGACGATTGTGGAATATTATTTGAGATATCACACGATTTGCAAAGACATATCAAAACATGGTGTCCTGAGCAAAATCCACTAAAAAGAAAACAACCGGAAGCTCTTAGTGAAGAAATCGAACCAAATAAAAGAATAAAAGTTAGAACAACCACCCATTACAAAGAGCACTTCCGAGGAAAGCTCTCGTCATGATGAAGATGAAGTTTTTAGTACCTTTGTGGAAATGGCCTGAGGAGGTAATGGCAAAGAACGACAATCAAAAATTTAAAAATACATGAAGACGGGGTTATCAGAAGAGGAAGCCATGGATAAAGCTGAAGACAAATTACGAGCCGATGACTGGAACATATTCATGAATAAATATGCTACTTCAATAGGTTATATAATGAAGTTGCAATGTGGAAATATACACACCAAGATTATGCACACTGTAAGATTATGCAACCAAGTAGGATATGATGAAACAACCTCTCTAAGCATGGCTTTGAAAAATTATCTACATCACCAGGAAGAGTATCTAGAACATTACCATTACCCTGATTCTGAGAGTGAAAGCGATGAAGAGGATGAGGATGATAACGATGAAAGCAATGCCGATAATGTAGAAGAAATATACTCATTAAAATAACAGTCTTTACATTTCTGGCAGTTATTTCTGTTAGAACTGTTGCCATGTTAACATGTCTTGGAAATATTATCCTAAAAAATATATTATGACACGACCAGTCCTGCTAGCTTTTCGGGGCCCTTTAAATTGTATGTTTATGTTAAAAAAGATGGGAAATTAGCAAATACAAATTAAGAAATGGCTTCAACGACAAGAACGTTACAGTATGCAACGACCATTAAGAACACCAACTATATTCTGCATAAAAGTAATCTGTTGTAATGTCGAGTATAATGTTGTCATGTTTTTCTGTTAATTTTATGTACCATTATTACATACAGTACACTGTGTACATAGATCGGGTTAGTATTGTACAATGTACATGTATATAGTTGCATTTATGTCTTTATTTGTTGGTCATACATTTGTATGTTCTTGTTGTAATTTGCTTTGCATTTTTGTTAATGATGTGTACCACCTATTGCTTAATTTCTATAAAAATTAACACAAAACTATTGCTCTGAGCAACAGCTACTATATAATATTGAAGGAAAAAACAAACAAAATTGTAGATTTCTTTAAATCTATCAGTATTTTATTAGAAACTTCATTCATTTTGTTTTACCATTTTACTTCAGTTAAAACATATAATTTAAAGAGTGAGAAATACTACAAAACAATATGTTTTGCCTACCCACAAACATTATTTAAATTCCCATGTTGGATAAGTGCGGATCTTTTTATTTTATCAAATAAAAATGGGAAAAGTGTGCTAAAGGTGTTTATTTTGTAACATACATAGATTTATATTGTATAATCTAAATAGTCAGCCATCATTGTCAATTAAAGACGAACTTGTCTGTAAAATGAAATATTTACTATTTTATTATTGTCATACTAAATCATTGCAATGTCATCTATTGTGATAGGCTCAGTTAATTGTAGGGGGTTAGCAGATAGTGTGAAAAGATGTGATATAGTTACAAAATGAAAAGATTTATACGATGTAACAGTTTTAGTAGATAGTATTGTTGAAAATGAAAAGAAATGGCTTAATGAATGGGGTTACATTGCAAAATTTTCTTCTTTTACCAGCAACAGTGGGGGGTAGCAATTTTGTTTAAAAATTAGTTTGAATTTAAAATCCATGATGAAGTTAAAGATACACTAGGGAATTACTTCATCCTTGATATCTCAATTCAGGACTATCGAATGACTATAGCTGCAGCTTACGGACCAAATGAAGATAAACACTGTTTTTTTTTTCGAAATATTGCAATCAAAAATAAATATTTTTCCCAACTCCTCAATCATTTTAGTGGGAGATTGGAACGTAGTTCAGGATTATAATTTAGATACGGTTAACTATCGCAGAGAAATTAATATCAACTCAAAACTTTAACTACATTATATGATGAATTATTTAGACTTAATAGACATTTGGAGGTAACAACATCAAAATGATAGAAGATGTTCATGGAGGGACCATCTAAAACAAAAGTCGCTTAGATTACTTTTTAACAACAACTGATATAGGATCATGTGTTGTGTCATCCGAAATTGGTATTAGTTATAGATCAGATCATTCACCTGTTACTATATCAATACAATTTTCTAATCAACCCAAGGGAAGGGGTCCATGGAAGATTAATAATAGTATTTTACATGAGGGGGATTTTATTTTAAAAGTGAAAGAGGATATTAAAAAAGTTATGTTTGAATATGAAACTGACCACTTAGTAGAAATTTACAATGTTGATAAAGAGTTTACTATTACTAATCAGTTATTATGGGAAATGATAAAAATGAAAATTAGAGGCTCAGCTGTATCCTTTTTATCCTTTAAAAAAAGACAAAAGGATAAAAAAGAAAAGGAGTTACAGGAAAAACTAATTGTACTTGATAAACAATATACAGAAGATCTTTCAGAAGCTATTCTTTGCGAGATGGAAAAAATTGAATAAAAAATTAAAACTATTCGTGAGAAAAAAATGGCATTATCATGCGAGCAAAGGCCGAATGGCAAGTAGAAGGTGAAAAAAGTACACAATATGTTTGTAATTTAGAAAAGAAGCACTATTTGGAAAACATAATACCTAAACTGATCTTGGAAAATAAACAGGAAATTAGTGATCCTAAACAAATCAGAAATGAACAAACATATTTTAATAATAAATGGTATCCTAGTACAAACCCCTGTATCAATGCATCTCACAGAGATATTTTTGTTAATGATAATAACCCTTTTATAATAAAACCGGATGCTGATGAAGTAAACTCTTGTGAAGGTCTACTAAAAATCCAGGAATGTCTTGCCTCCTTGAAAAAGATGAAAAAATTGTAAATCACATGGGATTGATGGATTCACTGTGGAATTCTATAAAAAATTTTGGAATGATATTAAAATGCCTTTAGTAAAATGCTTAGATGAAAGCTTAGATATACGAACATGTTCTACCAACCAGCGTCAAGGTATAATCACATGTATTCCAAAAGAAGGAAAATATATATTTTATTTAAAAAAACTGGAGACCCATTACTCTATTATGTGTAGATTTTAAAATAGCATCAGCTAGTATAGCAAACAGAGTCAAACCCATATTACAAAACATAATTATTCCAACTCAAAAGGGTTTCCTAAAGGGTAGATATATAGGTGAATGTGCTAGAATTATTTATGATCTTATAGATAAGATAGAGGAGGAGGACATTCCAGGTATTTTACTGTTAGTGGACTTTGAAAAAGCATTTGATACTATTGAGTGGTCATTAATTGAAAGTGCACTTGAATTTTATGGTTTTGGACCAGTTTTTTTCAAAAATGGATTAAAACCTTTTACTGTGATATACGTAGTTCTGTTTTAAACAATGGACATATGTCGAGGTTCTTCACCGTTATCACCTTATTTATTTATTTTAATTTTAGAGCTTTTAAGCTCTGCTATAATAAATGATCCAAACATAAATTGAGTTAAAAATAAACGACTTAGAATTGTTATTAAGCCAGTATGCAGATGATTGATCTTTAGTTCTGGAGGATGACCCACAATCTTTAGACATTCTATAAAAAAAATTCACAAATTTACGGAATGTGCTTGATTAAGAATTAACATTGACAAAACAGAAGCTATTTGGATTGGCTCAAGAAAAGGATATTCAGATAAATTATTGCCAGAATTAAATCTATACTGGAACTTTTCGAGAAAATTTGAATTACTAGGTATTCATTTCGGCTTGTTGCAAAAAGATAAAACTCTTATAAATTTTACAGAGATAATAAAAAAGTATAAATGGTTTACTGAACACATGGTGATATTGAGAGCTTACTTATATTGGAAGGATAACTGTTATAAAGACTCTGGTACTCCCAATTTTGATACAAAACCTTACAGTACTTCCAAATCCTCCTGAATGGGTAATAAAAGAAATACAGGACGTTTTCATAATTTTCTGTGGAATGGGAAAAATGATAAAATTAAACGTACAGTTATGATTAATGGATATGAAGAAGGAGGATTAAAAATACCGCATATTAAATCTTTTTGCTGTGCATTGAAAATGTCTTGGATCAATAAACTATTAGACCCACCTAATTTCTCACCTTGGAAGACTTTACTTCTTAGTTTAATACAACGTTGGGGAGGGGATAATATCCTATATTTAAATAAAAAGGGTTTGGAAGTACTGGCAGGGAAATTAAATCCATTCTGGAATGATGTATTTTGTACTTTTTCAGAACTCAAATCTATGGATAGATAGTAATATTTGTGATAAAAATCATGTATTGAGTCAATCCATATGGTTCAACCCATTTATAAAGATGAATTTAAATATGTGCTTCCATAGTCAAGTATGTGTAAATGGTATATTTTTCATTGATGATTTAATATCACCAGATAATAAAAAAACTGTGCACATTTAATGAATGTGTGGATACTTATAATGTTAATATTAATTTTGTAGAATACTATGGTATTATTAGTGCAATTCCAAATAATTGGAAACAACTTATTCTAGAGGAAAATATAAAACTTGACAGAATATGCAATGCACTTGTTGATAAAATAAAGCAGAAAACAAACCTTGTAAATATGTCTATACATTATTTATTCTGAGAGTTCAGAAAGAACCTATAGATTGTCACAAAAAAATGGAAAATTATTTAGAAACGTCTATAGAAGATTGGCATGATATGTTTTCATTGTCATTTTGTATAACTAAAGATCCAAAATTACAAAACTTTCAGTTTAAACTATTGCATATAATTTTACCTGTCAATTGACTCCTATATAAATGTGGGCTTAAAGAAATAGCATTATGTACTTTTTGTATGGAAACTAAGGAAAACTTGTTACATTTATTTTGGAATTGCAATTAGGTTAAACATTTTTGGTTTGCTGTTAAAAACTTTTTAATGATTTGTGGTATTGCACTGCCCTTAACAGCTAGGTAGATAACTCTTAGAATATCTGAGAGTGACATTGAGAACCAAAAACCAGTTAATAATATCTTGTTAATTTTGAAATGTTATATATGCAAGTGCCGATACAAGGGGGAAAGTCCACACTTACACGGAGGTCTTCAATACCTAAAATATTATATTAAAATAGAGAAAAATTCCACTTTTCACATGTCCCTAAAACAGAGAGAGCAAATTAATAAAAAATGGATTAATATTGATGCCGCAATGAATGGCTGATTATCTTTGGATATGTATATTATTGTCTTTGTCCTTGTATTTAAAACTGTTTGTATGAAAACAAAATATCGTTTATATGTATAATTGTCTGTGTATTATATGTATTGAATTTCATTTGTATGTATCTCTTTTTCTATTTTTAAAATAAACAATTAAAAAAAAGAACACCAAGTAATAGGAACCACATTGTTGTAGCAGGAATTGACGATCAGTGGTCGGCTGACATTATGAATATGGTTTAATTTTCAATGTGCAATGATGGATTTGCATATGTCTTGGTAGTCATAGATATAGTCTCAAAACATTATAGCTACGAAAGTTCAAAGACACAAAAGGAGATATCTTCAAAGATGGTCGCCAACCGAACAGAATTCGCACTGATATGGGACAGGACTTTACATCCCTATTAGTGCAGAGAGCATTCCAACGTGAAGGAGTTCAACATTGTTATGCTTATAACGAAGTCAAGGCGTATGTTTCTGAAAAAGCGATTAAAACAATTAAAAAAAAAATATACAGGTACTTTACAGACATACACTCATACCGTTACATAGACCGATTATGGGGTTTCGCAGAAGGATATAGTCAAGCAGTTCATAGGACCATATATATGCCCCTCGAAGATATAACCAAAGATAACGAAGAGACTACGTATATCAACGTTTTTGACAGAACAAAAAGGGCACCCTGTAAAAAAATAAAACACCTTCGCTATAGATTCAATATTGGCGATAGTGTGCGTCGTCCACACCTGAAGAATATATTTACTCTGCAATATGACGAAAAATGGACTGGAGAAATATTCACTGTTGCACAACGATTTTGGAGACAAAGTGCACCGTATACAGAATCAAGGATTATATTGGAGAGGATATTACGGTGACATTTTATCAATCTGACTTACATTAAATTACGGTGAGAGATAGAGATGGATGGAAAGTATAGAATGTGCTCAGGACAAAAGGAAAAGGACGAACTAAACAGTACTTTGCTAAATGGCTACATTGGCCTTCATAATTTAATTATTGGGTGAAAGCTACTGATGTACATGATATATACATGTGTAATAAAGGATATATTCATAATATTATGTGTTATTTTTAAAAGCCGCATTCAGTATAAGCCATATATGTACACTTACCTTGAGAGATTTGGGTTTCTTCAAAGGTGTTATTCATATCTCCAACAACAATGATATAACCACTAACATTTCATTTTAATGAAACGGATTTTAATGCCAGTTTTAAGCCAGTCTAAGTGAATTCCCATTCACAGTACATTATATATGCCCCATACAAGACTATTCATACAACTTTACATATTTTTTCGTTGCAAATCAGCAGCAAATATCAATTCAGAACTGATATCAAGCCTAAAATAAATAAAAACATATATACTTTACCCTGTTTGTATTAAGTAATTATCGTTTTAACATTCAATTTTCCAATACTAACTTAAGCTTTTTTAAATATTCCATACACAATAAGATTCTTTCTTAATCTTTAGTAATCGCAATGTCACATCGGGATTGTTTTATTTTTAATAATTCAAAGATAATATTGAAAATAAACTTTAAACTATGTACTTACCTTTACATTCTGTATTTAATTCACTAGTAAATAGCTCCTAATTACGCAGACTTTTTTGAACAATTCAATTGATACAGGTGTGGACAATGATGTCTCTCCTACACTTATGTACGATTTTAAACATGGCGCGCAGATTTTAATCAATTTACCCGTGCCGTTACAATATGTCACAAATCTATCAAAAGAATGTGACCCCTGAGCGATACCCAGATTTACGTCAATAAGCTTTCACTTATCCTCTTGATCTATTATATGGAAATGTTACAACTATTTATAAATCATGAGTAGCCTAACACTGGGAATTCCATTTTCCAATTAGGAACAACAAAAGATTAATACAAACGATGTTCAACATATCAGTAAACATTTATTTATAAAGTCTGGCTTGAACCGGTCAACTGTTCAAAAGTAACACAATTAAATTGGCCTCGGTGTCTGAAAATGAACTTGATCAGTTTAATACGAGGTCATCATAACCTCTTGAGAATGTGATTCGAATCGTCTTTATTGAACTGACCATAAAGGTAAAAGGTAAAAGGTAAAATATGTTTAGGTTTAAAAATTTCAACATCATACACAAGTGTTTAAACAATTCTCATTAATTTAAAAGTAAAACATAAAACTGCCGTCATTAACAGAAACTGCAATCCACTCATCGTAATTGCTGAAAATTTTCATACAAAAAATAGCCCATGAAAGCCATATATTCGTTTGTTAGAATGCAAAGCTACATATGGGTATTTACTGCATATTGTAGCACATTCTATATGTTATAGCTCAAATGGTATAATTATATTATGTAATATTTTATAGTAGCTTTAAAATCTATTAAGCTTAAACGGTGAAGAACAGGAAAGACGTGTCATATCATAATAATGGCAATTAAATACATTTTTTGTCATAGATAATGTACTTATTTTAAAATTAAGTAATCCCTCTACCAACTCATGTTGATCTTTTAATATCCACTTGAACTTTAAGCTGATACTTGTAAAGGACCACAATGAAAATAAGCTGAATGGCTTTCATGGGCTATCCTTGGTATGGAAGTTTTCGGCAGTTACAATGATTGGATTACAGTTGATGTTAATGATGGCAGTTTTATGTTTTACTTTTAAATTAATGGGCAATTGTTAAACATTTGTGTATAATGTTGAAATTTTTAACACTAAATATATTTTACCTTTATGGTCAGTTCAATAAAGACGATTCGAATCACATTCTTAAGATGTTATGATGACCTCGTATTAAACTGATAAAGTTAACTTTCTATTTAAATCAAATCAGATATCAATGCCAATTTATTTTTGTTACTTTTGAACAGTTGACCGGTACAAGCCATACTATATTATGTGTTCGTTACAACCAGCCATTAACTCTATTATTTGTATGTTGTTATTAATTTCATGAAATTGCTATGAGTTGTGTATAACTAAATATGTCATTAAAGACAAATTAAACTATGTGTTAATGGATTTCTTATAATGTACAATTTTTATTTTAAAAAGAAACCTGTTTTCTTTACCTTATTTGATCATTCAGACAATATCATATTCATGTTTTCTTTTTGTTCTGAGAAAGTCTAAAACTCAACATTCCATGAAGCGACTGATATATTATGTGTGTGTTCGCCCCAGATATCGTATTAAATTCTCAGGAATCTAATAAAAAATGAATAGAGTTAATGGCTGTTTGTGACAAACACAATGTGTTACACACTGCACGCACAGTTGACTTTGACTCTCTCAAAGCAAAAAGAAATTGTAAACATTTTCCTATATTTGTTTTCAAAAATAGTGAAGAAAACCTGTTTATTATCAAAATAAAATGATACATTGCCAAACATTCATAAACAAATATTGTAAATGATTGTTAATTAAACGTTTAGTTCTAAATAATGTATTACATTCTCAAAAATGTAATAACAAAATATTATTAATAGGGTTAATGGCTGTTTGTAACGAACACATAATATATCAATCGCTGCATGCATTGTTGAGTTTTGAAAACTTTCTCACAATAAAAATAAAAAAATAAAGGTGAACTAGTGTTTGTGATCAAATATGGTGAAGAAATCCTGGTGGTTATCAAATTAAAAATGATACATTGTCAAAAATCCATTAACACATATTGTAATTGGTTGTTAATAAAACGTTTAGTTCTAAATGATATATTACATTCTCAAAATTGTAATAACACAATATTATTAATAGGGTTAATGGCTGTTTGCAACACAAACATAATGTATCAGTCGCTGCATGCATGGTTGAGTTTTGGACTTTCTCTGAACAAAAAGAAAACATGAATATGATATTGTCTGAATGATCAAATAAGGTAAAGAAAACACGTTTATTTTTAAAATAACAATTGTACATTATAAGAAATCCATTAACACATAGTTTAATTTGTCTTTAATAGCGTATTTAGTTATACACAACTCATATCAATCTCATAAAATTAATAGCAACATAAAAATAATAGGGTTAATGGCTGTTTGTAACGAACACATAATATATCAGTCGCTGCATGCATTGTTGAGTTTTTGACTTTCTCACAATACAAAGAAAAACATAAAGGTGATATTATGTTTGTGATCAAATATGGTGAAGAAAAGCTGGTTGTTATCAAATTAAAAATGATACATTATCAACAATTCATTAACAAATATTGTAATTGATTGTTAATAAAACGCTGAGATCTAAATAATGTATTACATTCTCAAAAATGTAATAACACAATATTAGTAATAGGGTTAATGGCTGTTTGTAACGAACACATAATATATCAATCGCTGCATGTATTGTTGAGTTTTGGACTTTCTCACAAAAAAAAGAAGAAATAAAGGTGAACTAGTGTTTGTGATCAAATATGGTGAAGATAACCTGTTTGTTATCAGAATAAAAATGAAACATTAGCAAAAATT
The DNA here is from genome assembly GCA_002080005.1 of Gigantidas platifrons. Taxonomy (NCBI): domain Eukaryota; kingdom Metazoa; phylum Mollusca; class Bivalvia; order Mytilida; family Modiolidae; genus Gigantidas; species Gigantidas platifrons. Next base: position 547,580 of record MJUT01016914.1, read on the forward strand.
CATTAACAAATATTATAATTGATTGTTAATAAAACGTTTAGTTCTAAATANACGAACACATAATATATCAATCGCTGCATGTATTGTTGAGTTTTGGACTTTCTCACAAAAAAAAGAAGAAATAAAGGTGAACTAGTGTTTGTGATCAAATATGGTGAAGATAACCTGTTTGTTATCAGAATAAAAATGAAACATTAGCAAAAATTAATTTACAAATATTATAATTGATTGTTAATAAAACGTTTAGTTCTAAATAACGTAATACATTCTCAAAAATGTAATAACAAAATATTATTAATAGGGTTAATGGATGTTTGTGACGAACACATAATATATCAATCGCTGCATGCATTGTTGAGTTTTGGATTTTCTCAGAACTAAAAGAAAACATGAATATTATTTTGTATGAGTGATCAAATAAAGTCAGGAAAACACGTTTATTATTAACATAAAAATTGTACATTATAAGAAATCCATTAACAAATATTTTAATTGGTTGTTAATGACATCTTTAGTTATGCACTACTCATAGCAATCCCAAGAAATTAATAACAAAATAAAAACAATAGGGTCATTGGCTGCTTACCAAAAACACATAATATTGATCTTTGACTTTTTCAAAGGGAAAGGTAAGCATAAGTTTATATTGTATATGTGATCAAAATAAGCATTATGCATCATTAGATATCCTTTAATGCATATCTTAGTTGACTGTTAATGAACTACTTAGTTATACACAACGTATAAAATTCTCTAGAATTCAACGAAAATATAAAATGAATAGGGTTAATGGCTGTTTGAAACGAACACATACTGTATCAATCATTGATTGCACTGTTGACTTGGGACTTTCGTAGGAAAAACAAAGAACACATGAAGCCTGTGTACGAATGATGATGTTAGAAATGATAAAGGTTTTTCGTTTGCATTTGTTATCCAGTATATTATTACTGTGCCCATTTTCTCTAGTTTTTTAAACAGTCCAATAATCAATTCACATTAAATTCCTATCGAAAAGAAATAACGACATTCCAAAAGAATCCAAGCAATATCTTATCATTCTGATCAAACAATATTCAAAAATATACATTTACTTGAATTGAACTTCATTACCAGGATTTAGATATATACAGGAACTGAAACTCTTCCGGAACACCTGAGTTCATCGCATGTTTTAAGCGCGGTTGGTGTTACCCGATATTGGTTTTGTGGGTATATGTTGTAGATCATTGCTTGTCCTTTTGTATTTTTAAACGATCGAACATAATAAGATATCATTTAATGTTAGCACTCATGCAAGAGGAATACAAACCGGAAGACACTGCTTTACACAACATGTGTCGCAACCTTACGCCCGGACAAAAATATAGTCCATATATAGAGTCAATTGTAAGACGACGAGTAACCTAAATATCAGAAAGAGCATACATGAAATTCATATATTATAAATCCGCCTTAAAATCGGGTACTTATAATCACGTTTGCTCATCTATCAGTATTTCTTTGTTGCAACGCGGATTTTTTTGCGAATGGATATTTTAATATCTAGAAATTGATGTTGTGATTACTATGTAACAGACTTTGAATTTCGTATTGCGTCTTAAAATTGACATTTGAACAACAAAAAATGCGTGTTGATATTTCAACAAGTCTACAAAAATTGTGTCTTTCTACTTTTGTCCTGTTCCGAAATGTGTGTTTTCTGTTTTTAATTTTAGAATAAATTTTATAAAATAGTCTATTTATATCCTACACTGCTGGGGGTTACAATTTAACTGGTGTGTCAGTGTCGTTAGTTCTCGACCATCGTAGTTTTGTTCAGGATTGGGAACCAGTGCTTTAGACAACACGTGTTATAATGCTTGACGTACCATCTAATGAAAAGTCTAGAAAATCCGGAAGAGGTTTTGACCTGTTAACCTTAACTCACTGCTGACGTACTTATGTCAACTATACATGCTTTCAAAATATGTTCCACCTAAGAATAAACATGAAATGAAAGTATCGATGTAGGGCAATAGGCAAGCAAACTTGGACACAAATAATGCATACAACATGTATAATACTCCAGTAGGTGTCCGTAAATGGTGAGGGAATTCCGGGAATTGAATGTTGATGTTGGCTTCGAAGTAAAACAGATGAAAATGGAAAGGACACGGATATTGTCTTCGGAAGGATATATATATATGATTGGATAACAGTTCATCCTCAAATCTATTAATACGTGTTGAAATTTGTTCAAGAATCACATTCCCCTTCCACGAAAAAGACCCCATATAGAAAATTATTGCCCTTTTCCAAGGTATAAAATTAAACCCATAAATGGTTCTGAATACACTATATTTCACTTTGACTCTCACATTTATTTGCTTGCCCCTTCAAAACAGATGTGGTGTCTGGTAAACAGATGATGGGAAATAAAATAATAATGTAATAGANAAATGGTTCTGAATACACTATATTTCACTTTGACTCTCACATTTATTTGCTTGCCCCTTCAAAACAGATGTGGTGTCTGGTAAACAGTTGATGGGAAATAAAATAATAATGTAATAGAATGTAAAACTGGGTTGTTGCATGTTATAGTAGTAGCTCATACACCAACTGTTCTTTCCATTTTTGGCACTATTCAATAATTATATTAGTAGTTCCCCCCTCCCCCCTCCCCCACACAATGCTTCTTAAATATCAGATAGCACTGAATTATGCTTGTAACTTTTAAAACTACAAGCAATTGTTTGCTTGTGGCTAAAAAAGTTAATCCCATTAGATTCTTTGGTAAAGGAACATCTACATTATGTTTTATTTTGTGGGAATGAGCTTTGTAAAGGAGTTGTATACGATAATTCAGACGAGGTAGGTTTCCTGTTGATTGTTGATAGCAGACTTACCAATGTCTTTCACTCTTGGCCATGCTGACAAAATGTTCACCATTATATATATACAAATGTATATACGAGAAAATGCAACATATTATGGAACATTGGATACAAAGCTGTTTTATGCGAATAACATATTGGTGTCTCTGGAGTTTACTCTCAATTTACTATTTCAAAGTTTGATATCTTTTTCTAGAAGTATACTGATATTTTGCGATTGTGTATAGCATACACAAAATCTACATGCAAGCAGTTTGATCGTATGACATCACCTTTGGTGCTTTCATTTTTTTTCTTTTGCCCATTGGGTTGGATTGTCTTTTTTTCTTCGATTTATGGATTATGATTATCCCGTTGGTAATTTCAAACTCTTCTTGACCAAAGCTTGCAAAATACCAACTGCATATTCCAGACAGGGAAAACCACATTCATTATAACCATCTTACGACGGAATGGTCTGTTAATTGGGGACTTAATCAAAGTCAAAAGGAAACAAAAACTAATGTAGTTTATTACCTAATTGTAAAGTTTTACATGTTTTATATAGTATTTCTTTTCTTACTTTCAACTTTTTTTTCGGCTTTTTGAGTTTCTAGTGTTATATAGCCTGGTAATCTATTGGCTTGTATTCTATTGCCTGGTGTTTTATTTCCTTGCTACTTTTGACCTTTGCTGTGATTATTCAGAACAAATTCATGAATATGCATTGCCAATCTGAAATCTTGAATAGTTCACACAGGAATACAGCGTATGCAAGCGTCGTAATATAAAATGATGTAACGCTTTGAATGCGACGTTTTGTGCATAATCATAACTTCGTGTGCGGTACAATTCCTGCCGTTATGGCTCTTTCACCTCTTTAATAAAAACGAATGTATATTATCAAAACAATGTTCGCCCCAAATATCGTATTAAATTCTCAGGAATCTAATAAAAAATGAATAGGGTTAATGGCTGTTTGTGACAAACACAATGTGTTACACACTGCACGCACAGTTGACTTTGACTCTCTCAAAGCAAAAAGAAATTGCAAACCTTATCCTATATTTGTTTTCAAATATAGTGAAGAAAACCTGTTTATTATCAAAATAAAATGATACATTGCCAAACATTCATAAACAAATATTGTAAATGATTGTTAATTAAAGGTTTAGTTCTAAATAATGTATTACATTCTCAAAAATGTAATAACAAAATATTATTAATAGGGTTAATGGCTGTTTGTAACGAACACATAATAAATCAATCGCTGCATGCTTTGTTGAGTTTTGAAAACTTTCTCACAATAAAAATAAAAAAATAAAGGTGAACTAGTGTTTGTGATCAAATATGGTGAAGAAAACCTGTTTGTTATCAAATTAAAAATGATACATTGTCAAAAATGCATTAACACATATTGTAATTGGTTGTTAATAAAACGTTTAGTTCTAAATAATGTATTACATTCTCAAAAATGTAATAACAAAATTTTATTAATAGTGTTAATGGATGTTTGTGACGAACACATACTATATCAATTGCTGCATGCATTGTTGAGTTTTGGATTTTCTCAGAACTAAAAGAAAACATGAATATTATATTGTATGAGTGATCAAATAAAGTGAAGAAAACACGTTTATTATTAACATAAAAATTGTACATTATAAGAAATCCATTAACAAATATGTTAATTGGTTGTTAATGACATCTTTAGTTATACACTAATCATAGCAATCCCAAGAAATGAATAACAAAATAAAAATAATAGGGTTATTGGCTGCTTACCAAAAACACATAATATTGATCTTTGACTTTTTCAAAGGGAAAGGTAAACGTAAGTTTATATTGTATATGTGATCAAAATAAGCATTATGCATCATTAGATATCCATTAATGCATATCTTAGTTGACTGTTAATGAACTACTTAGTTATACACAACGTATAACATTCTTTAGAATTCAACGAAAATATAAAATGAATAGGGTTAATGGCTGTTTGAAACGAACACATACTGTATCAATCATTGATTGCACTGTTGACTTGGGACTTTCATAGGATAAAAAAAGAACACATGAAGCCTGTGTAAGAATGACGATATTAGAGATGATACAGGTTTTTCGTTTGCATTTCTTATCCAGTATATTATTATGTGTGCCCATTTTCTCTAGTTTTTTAAACAGACCAATAATCATTTGACATTAAATTCCTATCGAAAAGAAATAACTACATTCCAAAAGAATCCAAGCAATATCTTATCATTCTGATCAAACAATATTCAAAAATATACATTTACTTGAATTGAACTTCATTACCAGGATTTAGATATATACAGGAACTGAAACTCTTCCGGAGCACCTGAGTTCATCGCATGTTTTTAGCGCGGTTGGTGTTACCCGATATTGGTTTTGTGTGTATATATTGTAGATCATTGCTTGTCCTTTTGTTTTTTGTCGCAACCTTACGCCCGGACACAAATATAGTCCATATATTGAGTCAATTGTAAGACGACGAGTAACCTAAATATCAGAAAGAGCATACATGAATTTCATAAATTATAAATTCGCCTTAAAATCGGGTACTTATATGCACGTTTGCTCATCTATCAGTATTTCTTTGTTGCAACGCGGATTTTCCGGATGGATATTTTAATATCTAGAAATTGATATTGTGATTACTATGTAAGAGACTTTGATTTTCGTATTGCGTCTGAAAATTGACATTTGAACAACAAAAAATGCGTGTTGATATTTCAACAAGTCTACAAAAATTGTGTCTTTCTACTTTTGTCCTGTTCCGAAATGTGTGTTTTCTGTTTTTAATTTTAGAATAAATTTTAGAACATAGTCTATTTATATCCTACACTGCTGGGGGTTACCATTTAACTGGTGTGCCGTGTCGTTAGTGTTATAATGCTTGACGTACCATCTAATGAAAAGTCTAGAAAATCCGGAAGAGGTTTTGACCTGTTAACCTTAACTCACTGCTGACGTACTTATGTCAACTATACATGCTTTCAAAGTATGTTCCACCTAAGAATAAACATGAAATGAAAGTATCGATTTAGGGCAACCGGCAAGCAAACTTTGAAACAAATAATAAAAAACTGTATAATACTCCAGTAGGTGTCCGTAAATGGATGAGGGAATTCCGGGAATTGAATGTTGATGTTGGCTTTGAAACAAATATGATGAAAATGGAAAGACACGAATTTTGTCTTCGGAAGGCTATATATATATATATATATATATAATTGGATAACAGTTCATCGTCAAATCTATTACTAAGTGTTGTATTTTTTTTTGAAGAGTCACATTCCCCTTCCACGAAAAAGACCACATATAGAAAAATATTTCCCTTTATATCCATTGATGTATCAAACGGGAAAAGTCCCCTTAGGTCACCCTGAGATAATAACGCATGCATTTACAGATATAGAAAATGTTGAAGGCCTAATTAAGTGTAAAATTCTTCCCAAATATGAACATATATTCCCGTTCTACCTTACAAGTCAAACTGAAAACTTATTTTTGATTTGTGTCACGCTTGCACTGAATTCAAGCAACAGATGGCTAGCAAACATTCAAATGAGCAGCGTGCGATCACTGGAACGTGGGTCACCGACGAAGTGACAAAAGCTATAGAAAAGGGATATCATATATTACAAATCTACAAGGTATGGCACTTTAAAGAAGTTGCACAATATGACCCTATTACAAAGTCAGGAGGAATGTTTACTGATTACATTAATAAGTTTTTAAATATAATGGAAGAAGCCAGTGGATGGCCGAATTGGTGCAAAACTGATGATAACAAGAGGAAATATATTCAAGACTACTATAATAAAGAAGGGATATGGCTAAATGCCAACAACCAAGAGGAGAACCCGGGACTGCGACAATTAGCCAGATTAATGTTGAACAGTTTCTGGGAGAAATTTGGACAGAGAACGAACTTACCCCAGCAAATCTATGTATCAAACGTAACAGTTTCTTTGATATGATGACCATTTACAATCAGGAAATCAAAAATGTTAGATTTGTAAACAAGGAAATAGTACACATGGATTGGGTTCACAAGGAATATTTGATTGACACCTCTGGAATAACACATGTAGTGACCGCGGCTTATGCAAATCACAGGCAAGAGTACAGCTCTATCAATACAATGAACGCTTAGACAGAAGAAGTTTATATGCAGATACGGATTCGATTATATTTACGGTCGCACCAGGAGAATGGAAACCTTAATTAGGTGATTATCTAGGCAATTTGACAAATGATATTCCAGATAACGACATATACATTTTCGTTACTGGTGGACAAACAAAACATGCTTAAAAACTAAGAAAGACTAATGAAGAAGGAATACAAACTTTTGCTAAAGTCAGAAGAATAGACTATAAAATAGTGTTTTACAAACAAGTAATCCAAAATGACTTATTTTCTGTACCATATGGAATGTAGTTTATGTATTGTTATATATATATATAAATATTCTAATCAACACTTTCAATTAACAATCTTTTTATTCCGACTCTATTGTACAATCATTACAACTGATCAAATTAACATGTATTGTAAATAACGAAAGTAGGATACCGAAGGGACAAGTGTACAATGTCTGTACACTAATCCATAGACAGTGAGAGAAAGAGATAATAAACGCAGTTTGATTTAAGCATAACCCTTTAAAAAAAACCTTTGAGTATCATATATTGTTCTTATAGAGTAAGCATTCTTTCACCAATTCAATTCAAAAGTGACAAATTTAAGTTGGCCTTGGGGTATATTTATCAGATTAAAACGGGAACATCATAACATCTTAAGAATGGGATTCATGAATATATGCTTTATTACACATCTATATATCATGTACATCAGTAGCTTTCACCCAGTAATTAAAATCTGTATCTCTCACTGTAATTTTCTGTATTTCAGATTGATAAACTATCACCGTAATATCATGTCCATTTCAATCCTTGATTCTGTATTCCGGTACACTTTGTCTCCAAAATCGTTGTGCAACAGTGAATATTTCTCCAGTCCATTTTTCGTCGTATTGCAGAGTAAATATATTCCTCAGGTGTGGACGACACACACTATCGCCAATTTTAAATCTATAGCGAAGGTGTTTTATTTTTACAGGGTGCCCTTTTTGTTCTGTCAAAACCGTTGATACACGTACAGTCTCTTCGTTATCTTTTGTTACATCCTCTGGGTGCATATCTATGGTGATATGAACTGCTTGATTACATCCCTCTGCGAAGCAGACCGCTTGACTTCGTTATAAACATAACAATATTGAATTCCTTCACGTTGAAATGCTCTCTGCACCAATAGGGATTTGAACTCCTGTTCCATAAACGTGCGAATTATGTTCGGTCGGCGGCCATCTTTGAAGATATCCTCAAAGGCGCGAGCTATCGAATCTCCTTTTTTATCATTTAACTTTCGTAGCCATAATTTTTATGGAGAATACATCTATGACTACCAAGACATATGCGGATCCATCATTGTACTTTGAAAATTCAACCATATCCATAATGTCAGCCGATAATGGATCGTCAATTCCTGCTACAACAATGTGGGTCTTATTACTTGGTGTTCTTAATGGTCGTTGCATACTGTAACGTTCTTGTCGTTGAAGCCATTTCTTAATTTGTATTTAATAATGTTGTATTTCCCATCTTTTTTTAACATAAACATACAATTTATCAGGCCCCGAAAACCTAGCAGGTCTGGACGGGTCATAATATATTTTTTAAGACAATCTTTCCAAGACATGTTAACACGGCAACAGTTCTAACTGAAATAACTGCCAGAAATGTAAAAACTGTTATTTTAATCATTACTTTCCTTCTACATTATCGGCATTGCTTTCATCGTCATCATCTTATTCCTCTTCATCGCTTTCACTATCAGAATCAGGGTAATGGCAATGTTCTAGATACTCTTCCAGTTGATGTCGATATTTCTTCAAAGCCATGCGTAGAGAGGTTGCTTCATCATATCCTACTTGGTTGAACAATGTTACAGTGGGCATAATCTTGGTGTGTATTTTTCCACATTGCAACTTCATTATATAACCTATTAAAGTAGCATATTTATTCATGAATATTTTCCAGTCATCGGCTCGTAATTTGTCTTTAGTTTTATCCATGGCTTCCTCTTCAGTTAACCCCGTCTTCATGTATTTTTCTCTTTTTGATTGTCGTTCGTTGCCATTACCTCCTCGGGCCATTTCCACAAAAGTACTAAAAACTTCATCTTCGTCATGGCGAGAGCTTTCCTCGGAAGTGTTCAT
>MJUT01016914.1:557189-589272 GCA_002080005.1 Gigantidas platifrons
ATCCTTGATTCTGTATTCCGGTACACTTTGTCTCCAAAATCGTTGTGCAACAGTGAATATTTCTCCAGTCCATTTTTCGTCGTATTGCAGAGTAAATATATTCCTCAGGTGTGGACGACACACACTATCGCCAATTTTAAATCTATAGCGAAGGTGTTTTATTTTTACAGGGTGCCCTTTTTGTTCTGTCAAAACCGTTGATACACGTACAGTCTCTTCGTTATCTTTTGTTACATCCTCTGGGTGCATATCTATGGTGATATGAACTGCTTGATTACATCCCTCTGCGAAGCAGACCGCTTGACTTCGTTATAAACATAACAATGTTGAATTCCTTCACGTTGAAATGCTCTCTGCACCAATAGGGATTTGAACTCCTGTTCCATAACCGTGCGAATTATGTTCGGTCGGCGGCCATCTTTGAAGATATCCTCAAAGGCGCGAGCTACCGAATCTCCTTTTTTATCTTTTAACTTTCGTAGCCATAATTTTTATGGAGAATACATCTATGACTACCAAGACATATGCGGATCCATCATTGTACTTTGAAAATTCAACCATATCCATAATGTCAGCCGATAATGGATCGTCAATTCCTGCAACAACAATGTGGGTCTTATTACTTGGTGTTCTTAATGGTCGTTGCATACTGTAACGTCCTTGTCGTTGAAGCCATTTCTTAATTTGTATTTAATAATGTTGTATTTCCCATCTTTTTTTAACATAAACATACAATTTATCAGGCCCCGAAAACCTAGCAGGTCTGGACGGGTCATAATATATTTTTTAAGACAATCTTTCCAAGACATGTTAACACGGCAACAGTTCTAACAGAAATAACTGCCAGAAATGTAAAAACTGTTATTTTAATCATTACTTTCCTTCTACATTATCGGCATTGCTTTCATCGTCATCATCGTATTCCTCTTCATCGCTTTCACTATCAGAATCAGGGTAATGGCAATGTTCTAGATACTCTTCCAGTTGATGTCGATATTTCTTCAAAGCCATGCGTAGAGAGGTTGCTTCATCATATCCTACTTTGTTGAACAATGTTACAGTGGGCATAATATTGGTGTGTATTTTTCCACATTGCAACTTCATTATATAACCTATTAAAGTAGCATATTTATTCATGAATATTTTCCAGTCATCGGCTCGTAATTTGTCTTTAGTTTTATCCATGGCTTCCTCTTCAGTTAACCCCGTCTTCATGTATTTTTCACTTTTTGATTGTCGTTCGTTGCCATTACCTCCTCGGGCCATTTCCACAAAAGTACTAAAAACTTCATCTTCGTCATGGCGAGAGCTTTCCTCGGAAGTGTTCATTGTAATGGATTGTTCTTCGAACTTTGGTTTTTTATTTGGTTCGATTTCTTCACTAAGAGCTTCCGGTTGTTTTCTGTTTTAGTTAATTCTGTTCTGGACACCATATTTTGATATGTCCTTGCAAATCGTGTAAATTTTCAAATAATATTCCACAATCGTCACAAGAAATCTTGCTCCATTGATTATTTTATCATTTATATTTTTTTCACTGGTAAGTGGTATTACATTGCTATTGCTAATTCCACATTTATTTAGAATACCATGACGTAGTCTTAAATGCACAGGAGTTGCTGTTTTGAGATCGATCAGTACAAGCTTAAAACGCTTTCTAGTTGCCTGTTCGAATTTTTCAAAAAAATATTGTATTGTATTGTTCATGGCTAGAAATGTTTGCCTAAGGTCATTAAGCTGTGCTTATTAACAGGATTTTTGAACAACAATAGATATTGAGAATGTCTCCGTTGTGTGGGATCTTTTCTGAAATACAGATTCTGATTTGAAACCACGATTGATACATTTCTAATAAAGGATTTCTGTTATCTGTTTCATGTAGATCAACTGTAATACAAGCAGCACCAGCGTAGACGCGGACCTCATAGAGGACGCAACTGTTCCCGACTATAATGGGTGGCACAATGGATTGCCTCACAACTGATACCAGCCTATCACCAATACGGTGTGGGTTCGCTCGACTCGCCGACGCATGCAATAAAGCTTACCAGTTGCTTGCCCATGGTCGGTGACTTTCTACATGTACTCAGGCTTTTTCTACAACTAAGACTGGTTGCCATGATGCTACTTAAATATTGCTAAAAGTGGCGTTAAGCATCAGTTATCACCCGAAATGAACCGATTAGAACGACATTGTATCTGCCCTTTTCAGATGTTTTTGACATTACAGGATAAAACAAATATACCTAGGTTGTCGGTAGACATCAAGCCAATTTTCACTCGCTAGCAAACCTAACCTTCTTTATCCCTGTTGCTGGCGCTTGTGTGATAAGGCATGAATAAAGAATGGACCGGTTATTCCTTACAACAACCGGACACATTCGTAGTCATTTGTAGCAGATATTCCCTAACGGTCAACAAAGTATGTCTTTCTAAGAAAGGTAATTAAAACGTTGAATATATTTCGCTTAATTAACGTTTTCTGTCAATAGTACTTCTGTTTTATCATGACGGTCAGTTTTATTCTGAAGAGAAACCGGAGTACTCGAAGAAAACCATCGCCCTGTCGCAAATAACTGAAAATATGCATCATATAAAGTTGCATCGAGTACAGCCTGCCGTGAGAGGGGCTCACAGCGTTAGTGGTGATAGACATTGAGTGTACTTGTAGTTGGAAATCCAACTACCAAGCGATCAGGACAACAACGACCACTTGGTCTCTATTGACGGACATGTGATGTGAAATGTTTACCTAACAGGGAGTAGTACAGGACCCCCATATAGCCCAAAATTCCCATGTTAAATTATCCATAGGGAGGAGGAGGAAAATTATGCAATTTGTGCTGTTGGTTTTAATTAATGCAGTGTGTTGTAGTTTATGCTTGAGTGACATATGTGCATCGGTTATTACATGTAAGTAAAACTATTCCACCTGGTAAAACAATATCCCTTTGTAGAATCAAAGAGTCATAGGTAAATAATCTCCGTATTTAAATATTTTAAGATAACAAATACCATTGCCGTCGAGATTTAAATGGTCCGATGTGATTACACGAAATCATGTTGAACAGTTGTATGGAAGAACACAAAGTTTGTGATGCATATTATATGCAGGTCTTAATTATTGTATGCAAAGGGTGTGTTTCTGTTAATTATCACTGTTCATTTTTGTTGTTGTGAAAGAATGCAAAACTACATATGGGCATTTGCTGCATAATTATATTGTTGCACATTCTATATGATATCGCTTAAATGGTGTAATTATATGAGTAATTGTTCATTTTTGTTGTTATACATTTTTGAAATGCATATGATAATTGTTTCTCTTTTTATGGCTAGTAGTATTCGTTTGTTAGAATGCAAATCTACATATGGGTATTTGTTGCATATTGTAGCACATTCTACATGATATCGCTTAAATGATGTGATTCATTATATGATATAATATTTTGTAGTAAGTTTAAAATCTATTAAAATTTAAAGGGTGAAGAACAGGAACGACGAGTCATATCTTAATCATGGCAATTATATATATATATAGATATATATATATATATATACATAGATAGTGCTCTTATTTTAATATTAAGTAATCCCTATACCTGCTCAAGTTGATCTTTTAATATCCACTTGAATTTTAAGCTGATACTTGTAAATAACCCCATTGGATTAAGCTGAATGGCTTACATGGGCTATCCTTGGTATGAAAGTTTTCAGCAGTTACAATAAGTGGATTGAAGTTTCTATTAATGATGGCAGTTTTATGTTTTACTTTTAAATTAATGAGACATTTGTAAACACTTGTGTATGAATTTGAAATTTGTAAACCTAAATATAGTTCACCTTTTAACTTTATGGTCAGATCAATAGAGACGATTCGAATCACATTCTTAAGATGTTATGATGACCTCGTATTAAACTGATGAACTTAATTTTCTATTTAAATCAGATCAGATCTCGAGGCCAATTTAACTGTGTTACCTTTAAACAGTTGACCGGTTCAAGCCAGACTTAATAAATATATGTTTACAGATATGTTGAACATCGTTTGTATTAATCCGTTGTTGTTCCTGATTGAAAAATAGAATTCCAACAGTGTTGGGCTACCGATGATTTCTAAATAGTTGTAACATTTCCATAAAATAGATCAAGAGGATAAGTGAGAGCTTATTTTAATTGACGTATATCTGGGTATCGCTCAGGGGCCACATTCTTTTGATAGATTAGTGACATATTGTAACGGCACGGGTAAGTTGATTAAGATATGCGCTAGGTTTAAAATCGTACATAGCTGTCGGAGAGACATCATTGTCCACACCTATATCAACTGAATTGTTCAATATGGAAAAACAAAAGTCTTTGTAATTAGGAGCTATTTACTAGTGAATTAAAAACAGAATATAAAGGTAAGTACATTATTTAAAGTTTAATTTCAATATTATCTTTGAATTATTAAATATACAACAATCCCGATGTGAAATTGCGATTACTAACGATTAAGAAAGAATCTTATTTTGTATGGAATATTTAAAAAAAGCTTAAGTTAGTGTTGGAGAATTGAATGTTAAAACGATAATTACTTACTACAAACAGGATAAACTATATTTTTATGTATTTTAGGCTTTATATGAATACTGAATTTATATTTGCTGCTGATTTGAAACGAAAAAATATGTAAAGTTGTATGAATAGTCTTGTTTGGAGTATATATAATGTACTGTGAATGGGAATTCCTATAGGCTTGCTTAAATCTGGCATTACAATCCTCTATCATGAAAATGGATTCTTAGTTGATATATCATTGTTGTTGTAGGTACGCCGATCTGAAGATATGAATAACACATTTGAAGAAATCTAAATCTTTCAAGGTAAGTGTAAATAGGGGCTTATACTGAATGAGGCTTTAAAAATAACAAATAATATTATGAATATATGCTTTACATATCTATATATCATGTACATCAGTAGCTTTCACCCAATAATTAAAGTTTGAAGGCCAATGTAGCCATTTAGCAAAGTATTGTTTAGCTCGTCTTTAGTTCGTCCTTTTCCTTTTGTCCTGAGTACATTCTATGCTTTCCATAAATCTGTATCACTGAAATGTTCTGTAATTCAGATTGATAAATTGTCCTTTAAATATCCTCTCCATTATAATCCTTGATTCTGTATACCGGTACACTTTGTCTGCAAAATTGATGTGCAACAGTGAATATTTCTCCAATCGGGTTTTCGTCGTAGTGCAGAGTAAATATATTCCTCAGGTGTGGACGACGCACACTAACGCCAATTTTGGATCTAGAGCGAAAGTATTTTATTTTTACAGGGTGCCCTTTTTGTTCTGTCAAACAATTTATATACGTACAGCCTCTTCGTTATCTTTTGTTACCTCTTCTGGGGCCATATTTATGGTGCTATGAACTGTTCGATTATAACCGTCTGCGAAACCCTGTAATCGGTATATGTAACGGTATGATTGTTTGTAGGTAAAGTACCTTTATATTTTTGTTTTAATTGTTTTAATCAATCTTTGAGAAACAGACACATTGACTTCGTTATAAGCATAACAATGTTGAACTCCTTCACGATGGAATGCTCTCTGCACCAATGTCCTTGCAAATTATGTTCGGTCGCCGGCCATCTTTGAAGATATCCTCAAAGGCGCGAGCTATCGAATCTCCTTATTTGTCTTTTAACTTTCGTAGCCATAATCTTTTGGAGAATACATCTATGACTACCAAGAAATATGCGAATCCATCATTGTACTTTGAAAATTTAACCATATTCATAATGTCAGCCGACAATTGATCGTTAATTCTTGCTACAACATTGTAATGGGTGTTTGTTCTGACATTGGTTTTTTATTTGGTTCGATTTCTTCACTGAGAGCTTCCGGTTGTTTTCTTTTTAGTTGATTTTGCTCTGGACGCCATGTTTTGATATAACTTCTCAAATGGTGTAAATTTTCACTCAATATTCCACAATCGTCACAAAAAATGCTGCTCCGTTGATTATTTTATCATTTATATATTTTTCATCGGTAAGGGGTATTATATTGTTATTGCTAATTCCACATTTATTTAGAATATCATGACGTAGTCTTAAATGCTCAGGAGTTTTGAGATCGATCAGTATAAACTTAAAAAAGCTTTCTAGTTGCCTGTTCGAATTGTTCTAAAAAAATATTGTGTTTTTCATAGATAGATCTGTTTGGCTAAGGTCATTCAGCTTTGCTTATCCACATGATTTTTCAACAAAAATAGACAGTGACAATGTCTTCGTTGTGTGGGGTCTTTACTGAAATACAGATTCTGATTGAAAACCACGACTGATAAATTTCTGTGGTGACTTCCTTCTGTAAAGAAATCGGTTATCCGAGGATCTTTTGCCGCTGTCGAAATTAAATCGTCTAACACTATCATATTTCTAAATGAAGGATCGATATATGAATCTTTTTTCTAAATCAAGTGATACTCCTTGTTCAAACTCAAACTTATTCCGTAAAACATTGGTTGCCATCTTTTATACAAACATATGATCCTCTCTGGAACGAGTTCGCATACATTCTTGACGTTTTGTAATATATTTTTGACAAGCTACGTCTTGTCACAAGATGACGGACCACGCATGATCGTTGTGAACGGATGCCGTAAAACAAAAGCGTCTTCCCTCTTGATATTATATGGTGACTGTTCGGTATCTACACCCTTCTGCGGAGGCGGTGGTATATTGCCCTGTTGCGGCGGCCGCGGTGGTGGTATATTCCCCTCCTGCGGCGGCGGCAGCGGCGGCGGTATACTATTCCCTCCTGCGGCGGCGGCTGCGAATACACATAGGTGATTCCATGTTTGTTTCTATTATGTCTCAACATGAGATCTCTTCTAGAATATTTTACAAGACATTTTGGACAAGTCTTAGAAAGATACAACAATGGGAGACTTACATATGAAGACATCGTATACAATCCGATTTCTCCAAGATAAAGGACTTTCATATGAAAGCATATGGGAATGTCTATTTGATCAGAAATGTAAAGTTAACGAAGACTTAAAATCAATGATTGTTGCATCGGAAATAGTTTTCTCCTTGGAGCCAAGAGATTCATTTTTTGAAGGCAGTACCGAGGCATTTACACTATTTAGTAAAGCCGACAGAGAAAGGAAAATCAAGTAGTATGATGTGACCTCTTTATATCCATTTATAAATAAAACGGCAAAAGTCCACTTAGGTCACACTGAGATAATAACGGATGCATTTACAGATATAGAAAATTATGAAGGCCTAATTAAGTGCAACATTCTTCCCAAAAAAGGAACATATATTCCCGTTCTACCTTACAAGTCAAACGCAAAATTTATTTTTGGTTTGTGTCATGCTTGCACTGAATTCAAGCAACAGATGCCTTGCAAACATTCAGATGAGCAGCGTGCGATCACTGGAACGTGGGTCACCGACGAACTGATAAAGGCTATAGAAAAGGGATATCAAATATTACAAATGTACAAGGTATTCAGGAGGAATGTTTACATATTACATTAATACGTTTTTAAAGATAAAGCAAGAAGCCAGTGGATGGCCGAAATGGTGCAAAACTGACGATAGCAAGAGGAAGTATATTCAAGGCTACTATAATAGAGTATAGTTTATAATTATTTTATTTGATCAATGATACAAAGAGGATCGCACAGAAGTTTTACCAACTTATGGAGTCTTCTCCTATATATACAATCATTATTACATTATATTGAGAATGCACAAGAAAACAAGAAAAATACAATTTTATCATATAACATAGCTGAAAATAGTAAACGAATAAAAGCAAATAAGGAAAATGTAGGTGTGTGTGTGTTTGGATGCTGGATTGTGATTGGTTAGTATATTAAACGATTAGAAATCGTTTAGACCTTTTTATGAATCGAAAAACTGAATCAAAAATAAAACAATTATCTGCATAACTTAAGGTTTCACTTCCTGATGTGAGTAGGGAAATATTGATCGATTGAGACAAATCGCTTATGCTCAGAAACAGATAATTTCTTATTTCAGAATATTTGGTACAAACAAAAAAGAAGTGTTTCGCATCTTCTTGGGGGGCACCACAGCTACACGCTGGCTAGATAAAATATGAACCTTGTATAGATCATGGTTGAGGAAAGAAGCTGTACATCTAAGTTGTGTTTGGATCACGTTTAACTTTCTAGGGCCATAATAATAAAGTTTGGGAACTGAGATCTTATTTGATTGACTGTTAAGACGAATAGCGTTTTTGAATTTGGATAATGAATCTAATTTTCTGATTGCAATGTCAAGTTTGTTCCATTCTTTAACTGTGGAAGGAATAAATGACGAATTGGTTAAAGAGAGTCTACAGAAAGGAACTATTAAATGATCGCCATTTCGCAAAGGGTATATAGTAGTACTCTGAATAGTTGGGGGAACTAGACTACGCAAGTATTCAGGTGCCATTCCACATTTTATATTAAAAAACAATTGGAGTTTTCTGCGATATCTTCGGTCTGATAGTGTTTCCCAACCTGTCTCAGCATATAAATACTCCGATTTTGTAAAAATGGGTAAACCTGTTACAATTCTGGCAGCGTCTAATTGAAGTTTTTTCTAATTTGTCTGAATAGCCAATACCACAATTATCCCAGACTTCACAAGCGTATTCAAAAAGGGGGCGAATGTAGACTAAATACATTTGTTCTAAGTTGGATCTATTTAGACTGAATTTTAATTTCCGTAATATACCTAAATGTTTGATTATATTTGTTATCATATTGTCTAAATGGTCATTCCAATTTGCATTTTGGGAGAGGATAACTCCCAGATGCTTGTGACTAGTAGATAAAGGGATACTTTTGCCATTAAAATAAAATTCGATGTTGTTAATGTTACCGGTATTAGAGAAAAAACAGATTTCTGTTTTTTTCGGGATTGAATGACATTAGCCATTTACTAGACCAGGCATTTAGCTCCAGTAGATCATGATTGATTACAGTTTTTATTTGATCAACACTTTGACTAGAATATCCGAGTGATGTATCGTCAGCAAATAATCTACTCAACGTTATAAGTTTTTCTCCTATATCATTTATATATATAAGAAACATGAGGGGCCCAATACCGACCCTTGGGGTACACCAGCTGAGACAGGTTCGAAACTTGACCAAGAGTTTTTATTAATTACTTTTTGCCTTCTTTTGAACAAATAGTTTTCGAACCATTTTATTAACTTCCCTTGAATTCCGTATGAATTCATTTTGTGAATAAGACCTTTGTGCCAAACCTTGTCGAAAGCTTTAGAAAAATCGCAAAAGACGAAGCAGCTAAATTCTTTTTTTTCTAGAGAGTTTAAGATCGAATTGTATAGTTCTAATAGTTGATGGACAGTGGAATGTTTTGGCAAAAAACCTGATTGGTATTTATATATGAGATTGTTATTAACAAGATGATTGTAAACATGTTTATAAACTATTCGTTCCATTAATTTACCTACACAACTTATTAAAGATATCGGGCGATAATTGGAGGGTAGGGATGTGTCACCCTTTTTGAAAATTGCAATAACATGAGCACTCTTCCAATTAGAGGGGTATTTGCTCTGTTGTAAAGATTTATTAAATATTATTAGAAGGGGCTTTGCAATTTTCTCAGGAGAAATTTTAAGCATGTTATTACTTATTTTGTCTAGTCCTGTTGCTTTGTTTGGATCAAGAATTTGAATAACATCAATAATTTCGTTCTCTGTTATATGTATTTCGTGAATAATATTATTTGTTTTTGAGTCAAACTGTGGGAGAGTAACATTTTCTTCGTCCAGTTTTGATATTGAGCTAAAATATTTATTCAATAACTCACATTTGTCCGAATCGTCATAAGCAATATCATCAATATTTTGATGATTAATTGAATTCCGGAGTGGGGGTATACAATAATTTCCTTTGTTAGATTTGATTAACATCTTCATTATTTTCCAATACATTTTGGGGTTTGAAGAGTTATTTAATAAAAAGTTGTCTAAGTTATTTTCAAATTTCTCCTTTGCTATTTTTTTCATATTATTTACCTTATTTCTTTGTTTTTTATATTTAATAATGTTGTTTTCGTTTTGAGATTTTAATAATTTTTTCCTAAGCCGGTCACGTATGCGTATTTCTTTCCGTATATCGTTACTGAACCATGGTTTGTCTTTTTCGCGTATCCATATTGTTTTTGAAGGGATACATGTACTTGAGATTTCAAGGAAAATTTTTGAAAATTCTTGACACATATCATCTACATCATCAAAATTACAAAGTTTTTCATTCCAATTTATATCAGTTAGCATCTGATTAAATCTAACAAAATCAGTTTGGTCATATAACCAGATTTCTCTTGTAAATGATTTGGATGTAGCTTTTGGCAATTAATTAATGCAATCGCTGCATCGTGGTCGCTTATATGTCTTGGTATTTACAGTACATCATAATAATTACAGTTCAAAGTATCGCTTAGAATAATGGGGTATAATAAAGTACTAGTATTACCACTTCTCCTGGTGGGTTTGTCAATCACATTCTTAAGATTAAAAATATGCACAAGGTCAATAAGTTTGTTGTTATTTGAACACAATATATTTGAATTCAGATCGCCCGTGATAATGATGTTTTCATTTACCTGAAGGGCCAACTCTATTGTGTATATTAATCGTGTCCAGTAATCAATATCTGTACACGGAGGTCTATATGTGTTACATAGTTAAAAAGATTGACCTTTGGATCGTATTTCAACCCAGATAGTTTCGGCAAGATTGTTTTCTAATTCGGTTTTCCTACTTATAGAGATATAATTTGTCGAATAAATGAGGAGCCCACCACCACTATTTGAACGGTCTTTTCTATGGATAATATTCGGAAATGAATCGAGAGTTATGTCACTATCATTTATTTGGTTATCAAGGTGTGTTTCAGTTACAACTAATATATCGAAATCATTCAAAGAGTTTTCAAGGAACTCCATTTTATTTCTAATACTGCGGATATTAATATTACACAACGAAATACATCTATCAGTATGATTGTTTTCCGAAATTGACTGTGATAATTGGTGTGGACCAGGATTAGATTCGATATTTCCGACAAGTAGTATGAAATGGAGTGTAAAAAGTAAAAACAACGCATTTACATTTGGATTTAGACCCTGGAGCAAGAGAAGACAGACAAAAAAGAGAGAACATCGGAGGTTAGTTCTAAATATGTTCAAATAAGTATCAGTCCGAGTAACAGAAGGTCCACACAGTCTGCAAGTGTGAGAATGGAACATGCCTATAGCCACTCTGTATTCTTCCAAACTATTACCCATTGGGCTTGGGGTTAGAAGACAGCAAGGAGCAGAGACAGACCCGTCCCACTTCAACATCAAAACACACACCGCAGCATCCACACACAAAATTAAATGAGAGAAATAGCAACAATGATGAGAAAATAAAGAAAGTTAACAAAATATAAATACATGTATATATACAAGCAAAGAAAATGAAAAGTAAGTTCATTTGAGATGTTGAGATTTAATGGGGTTTCAAATGGGAAAATATAATGGTTATATTAAACTTCATTGGAAAAAGTACCATATGTCATTAATTTACAGGTATGTTGTATCATCCCTGTCACAATTCATCACTCCACTATCTACGACTTAAATATACTGATTTATATAATAGATAATTTTATACATTTGTATACCATCAACACTATAAAATATTGGTAATACAGTTTTAGACACACAAAAGAAAATCATTTTTTCACACATGTACACACTATCACCAAACATAAAACAAAATGTAATAATAACAAAATAAAAATATAAAAAAATGATACACAATAATCATTGATTTTGCTCACGTATTTATTATGATCGATATCTGGAATACAATGAACATTGTCAGGAGATTTTCGTCATTTTTCAATTTAATTTTGATATTTCGTACACTGAGGGGGAAAAAAACCTTGTTAATAATCAGCTGATTATAGTATGTATATAGATTTGAAGATATGGAAATTAATTCCGACATAAGGAAATTTAGTGTATACCAAAATTACTGTAAAACGATGATATTTCTCCTTTAGGGGGGACGGTACACCATAAGCAGTTAATGAAGATGGAAAATATCTGTTTGATCTCTGTAAAAGTACAAACTATCTCGTCAAGCCTAATATTTGTTGAAAGAATCTGTTCAGACAGGAAGACATGACTTGTTATAGAAAGGACATCAGTTTTGCTTTCGAATTAAATTATAAATAAATAAATAAAAATGTTGTGGTTTTATTTATTTAGCTTTTTGTAACCTACTGATACACAATACAAAATATTGAGTTGTTTTTTTGTTAAAATCCGATAACAAGTTGTGTATTTCCTGCATGAACGAACACTAATAAATTGGAGTATTTTTAACATAACACAACACAAGAACAGTATTTTATAAAAAATTACAGTCTCTATATTTCTATGTAATATTTTTTCCACAAATTTTCAAATAATACATCAAATAACAATTGGTGCATATAGATACAGAATTACAAAGACGGAAAGAAAGCACTATCTTGGTGTATTTAAGAAGTCGTTGACTATGAGCCAAAAACAGAAAAAAAAATGATTTTTTTTTAACGACCGACGAGTCGAGAACACCTTTAGAATAGATCACAGAAAGCAACCACGTAATTTCGCAAATAATGTAATGTGACAGCTTAACTAGATAGCTTTACTGAATTAGGTATTTGATAAATGTGTCAGTCGATTGTGCATAGAATAAGTTATAACTTGATTTTATTTAATAAGTTTTCGATAATAAGTTAACACTTTGACACGTACCATTTCTCCGGAAATGAGGGGTCCTGTATAGAACTACCTATATATAATAAATAAGACTCGATCTTTAATTATTGGGGATTTACGCTGTACAGATATATAAATTTAATTTAATTGTACTGTCTAATTTTAAACTAGTGTTGACTTTTTATGAAATGTTTTTCGATAATATGACAATACTTTGATACGTCCACTTTCTCCTACGGGGTACATATATAACTAGGTTAAAAAAAAAAATGCTTACTTTGGATAGTATGACTTGCAGCGTGTGGACATGTTGGGTTATGGCAAAAATAGGATATGAAAAATAGTAAATATGGAACTTAATGGATTCAAGCTGGACTTTCAGCATTTTGGAGAAAGACAATATGATTTGACCTGAATTTACTGCATAAAAGTTACATGGGTGATGGAATTGTAGGAGGATAATAGATTTTGGTGGATACAAATCTGGTGGAAGAAAAATATTTTCATACAATTCAGTACATGAATGACAAGAAAAAATCACAAAAAAAAACCAATAACTATTAATCTGATATAAATATATAGCTAAGGTTTTATTTAATTTTAATCTATATCATAGTCAGAGGCATTAAGTAAGTTCCTGATGTCATCATGGTTTCGTATGAGCGTTCGCCTGCTACTTTCGTTAAGTTTTACGTAGACACGACCGTCCGTTGTCCAGTAGGTCATGATGTTTTGGTTGTACTTTAGCTCAGCGAGGGATTTTACTAGGTTTGTCCTTGTTTTTGTCAAGTTTTCTGTGATGAAGATTCTGTCGGCATCATTTTTGAGATTTCTTTTCGAATTATACACTTTTTGGCGACATCTGTATGATAAGAATCTAACAATGACTTGAGATTTTCCGTTTCTAACTTTACCAATAACATGCGACCGGCTAACGTCATTGGTGCTGATGTCTAGTTTAAGTTTATTTTTGCAGATATCTACTATGATGTCATCTGTGTTAACTGGGTGAATGATATGACCTCTATCGTCTACGGGTACATCAATGTTATGGAATCGCAGACTGGTCCTCCTAGAATATTGTTCCTGGTGTTCAAGACGGACTTCTAAATTATTGACAATGTCATGTAAAGAGTTTATTTCCTTGTCTTTTTCCCTTAATGAGGACTTTAAATGTTGATCTTCTTGAATACATTGGACTACAAGGTGTGCCTGTTTAGAAATCATTTCTTTCTGTTCGTCGATTCTTTTTTGTTGTTCTTTTAGTGTTTGTTTTAATGGATTAATATGTTCGTCCATCAGTGCCTTAATGCTAGCCTCGACCTAGCTGTTTATAGAATCAGTTATTGACTCACTGATTTTGTCAGACAAAATGGGGACGATTTTTCCAAGAACTTCTGGACTAGTCAGTGCCTCAATTACTTGTACAGTGATAGTTTTTTTTTGCACTGGAGTTTTTTTGGTACTGACTGATGCACTACGACCCTTTTCACCCACTGATGTGCTACGATGCCTCATTTGTCGTGTTTGTTGTTTTGTAGTTGCGGGCAGATCATCTGGACTTTCAGGAGTTGGTCTTTTATTAGGTCTGCTAGGTGTTTCTAATGTATTTTCGGATGATAATTCAGATTGTTCATGGTCTATTAGTACTTCCACGTATGGATTGTTTACATTTGTGGGGGCTGCCATCTATAATAGAGAAGCGATATGGTTCAACATAAAGAAGAATTCGGGACTGCGATAATTAACCAAATTAATGTTGAATAGTTTTGTGGGAAATTTGGAAAGAGAACAAACTTAACCAAGAAAACCTATGTATCAGACGTAACAGTTTTCTTTGATATGAAGACCAGTGAAAATCAGGAAAAAAAAAATGTTAGATTTGTAGACGAGGAAATAGTACAAATTCATTGGGTTGACAAGGAAGATTTTATTGACACTTCTGGAATAACAAATGTAGTGATCGTGGCTGATACAACAGCACAGGCAAGAGTAAAGCTCTACCAATACCTTGAACGCTTAGACAGAAGAGTCTTATATGCAGATACGGACTCGATTATATTTACGGTTGCACCAGAAGAATAGGAAACTGAATTAGGTGATTACCTAGGCGATTTGACAAATGATATACCAGATAACGACATAGACACTTTCGTTACTGGTGGACCAAAACAATTACGCTTATAAACTAAATCAGCCTAATGAAGAAGGAATATAAACTTTTGCTAAAGTCAGAGACATAACTCTTTACCACAATAATTCTCTGGATATTAACTTTTACACTATACTTAACAGCGTGATGCACAATAGAGATGGACATTAAACTGTTGGTGACCAAAACAGGATTGCTCGGAATTCACAAACTACATAAATTATTACAAAGACCGAAGCAAAAGACTATAAAATAGTTTTTTGACAAAAGAGTAATACAACATGACTTATTTTCTGTACCATATCAAATGTAGTTTATGCATTATTATATATATACATATTCTAATCCACACTTTGCATTAACAATCTTTTTATTCCGACTCTAGTGTACAATCATTACATCCGATCAAATTAACATATATTGTAAATAACGAAAGTAGGATACAGAAGGGACACGTGTATAATGTCTGTATTGCGAAGAGTTTGAAGACTATCACTAATCGATAGACAGTGAGAGAAAGAGATAATAAACACAGTTTGACTTAATCATAACCCGCTTAGGAAAACCTTTGAGTATCATAGATTGTTCTTACAGAGTAAGCATTATATCACCAATTCAATTCAACTTGGAGTCTATTCTTGAAAATGATCTCAGTTGATTATTTTATCATTTATATGTTTTCACTGGTCAGGGGTATTATATTGGTTATTGCTAATTCCACATTTATTTAGAATATCATGACGTAGTCTTAAATGCTCAGGAGTAAAAACTAGAAAGGCTTTCTAGTTGCCTGTTCATTTAAAAAAAAAAAAAAAACATTGTGTTTTCCTGGATACATATGTTTGGCTAAGGTCATTATGCTTTGCTTATCCACTGGATTTTTGAACAAAAATAGATAGTGACAATTTCTTCATTGTGTGAGATCTTTACTGAAATACAGATTGTGACTTAAAACAAGGACTGACAAATCGTTGTGGTGAATTCCTTCTGTAAAGAGATATGTTATCCGGGTATCATTTGCCGCTGTCGACATTAAACTCAACTTTAAGCCATACAGTTGTTTTTATTTCGTCATACATTGATTGTCATCTTTTATACAACCATATTATCCTCTCTGGAACGGATTCACATACATTATTGACGTTTTGTAATATATTGTTGACAAGGTATGTCTTGTCACAAGATGACTGACCACTCAGGATCGCTGTGAACGGATGCCCTTAAACAAAAGCGTCTTCCCACTTGATATTATAAGGAGACTGTTCAGTATCTACACCCTTCTGCGGCGGCTGCGGTATATTTCCTTCCTGCAGCGGCAGTGGTATATTTTCCTCCTGCCGCGGCGGCGGAGGTAGTACATTCCACTCCTACGGCTGCGGCGGATACACAGGAGTTTTCTGCGGATATGGATGGGAGATTCCATTTTTGTTTCTATTCTGTCTCAACATGACATATTTTCTGGAAAATTTTACAAGATATTTTGGACAAGTCTTAGAATCCATCGTATAGTTTGACGTTC
This sequence comes from Gigantidas platifrons, assembly GCA_002080005.1. NCBI lineage: Eukaryota > Metazoa > Mollusca > Bivalvia > Mytilida > Modiolidae > Gigantidas > Gigantidas platifrons. Next base: position 573,671 of record MJUT01016914.1, read on the forward strand.
AAACGATAAATGAAAAAAATGCTAAGATATGTATCTTTATGACGTGTAAATGTATGATATTAATCGTTTGATTTGTTTTTACAGGTTCATTTTAAGATGGACTACCAAAGAGGCAAGACCTGCTCGTGTCAACAATGCGGAACTGTGTACTTCAAGCAGGCTCTTTTACAACACCACCAACGACTTCTGATCCATCATGGCATTTTCACCTCTAAGTATGTCAGAAAACCTTTAACAGAAATGAAAATCTAACTAGACACGAATTGAAACATCAAGATGGGTCTCTTTTCAATTGTAATGATTGTGGAAAATTGTTTGGAAGGAAAGATAATTTACAAAGACACGTGGAACAACACCACAAATATTATGGAGGTGGAGCAAAAAGACCTGCAAGCAGTGTCGAAAACGAAGAACCTATGCACAAGAAAAGACTTACAGCAGAGAGTAATCCTGAGAATTATCATACCCTCAGAGTAACCAAAGAACAACTCATTCCAACATTTAATACAACTGATTTGCATTACAAAGTCGATGACAAAAACCTAGATGTCAGAGACATACCAGACATTGTCAAGATATGAAAAGTGCTTTTCCAATATATAATAAGAATTATTACAGAATTCATGCAACCAAGTGATCTCGTTCGCAGTTTAGTTCAGTGTCCAGAGCTATATTTTCCCATAGCTCTTCCATTTGTCAAGTCACAATATCTTACAGCTGAACGACTCCTCACTGAAAGCGAGAGAGTATTACAGTCCTACGAATAATTTGTTTTCGACGCAGCACTTGAGATTGGATTGGTGCATGTTAGTTTACCCGATGGAGGGGTTGGAGTATCTGGTAATTTTGTTGATTTGGAAAGACATATAAAAGAAAAAAATATTTTAATAAGAATCCAAAATAATGATGATATATGTTGCGCGAGATCATTGGTTACAGTGAAGGCTCGTATTGATGGTCATACAAGGTGGAGTAGCATCAGACAAAAAGGGAGAAAAATCCATACATATTTTGCATTATCTCTACATCAAGAGGCCGGTGTGCCCTTCGCGAAATGTGGAGTAGAAGAAATAAAACGCTTTCAAGCAGTCATGAAAGAATACCAGATCCATGTGATTCCAAAGGAACTTTTAGTTTAACATATTTTATTAATTAATTCAACATAACATTACAATATTCAACATATATATATTACATAATCAGAAATAATCAATAGGATTGAGAAACAAGTTACAATAACTTATATTGATCCCTATCCGTAGGATCTAAAGGATCTTTTCAACTCCATTGTTTATGAAGGTTCGGACGCTGGCATCAATATTTACCTTTACTTACACGACGAACATTATGACATGATAACAACAATGTCTGTATTTTTCAACAAAAAGTATTTCTGTATTCAGTGTAAAAAAAGGATATGATTAGAAAGAAACGTGCAGCAACCATTGTAATTGTTGTCTACATATTCATGAAGATGGTTTGACTAGTTGGAATCATTGTCAAGACTGTAACCAGTATTTCAAAAATGACATCTACTGTACCCTTCATCAGAAAAAAAGCGTCTGGAAAATCTACCTGTAAAATGCACTATCGTTGTATTGCACGCTCACAACACATCAACAAAGAAATTCACAGAAAACCTCATACATGTGGAGAAAAATACTTTAAGATTTGCAAGGATTTTTTCGATAAACATCACCAATGTTATATTAAACCTGTAGTCCATCATTCATCCACCAGACAGTCCAACAAATCGGAGTCAGATAGTAGGAAAAGAAAAATGCCATTTATATTTTTCGACTTTTACACAAGAGGACATGGTACAAGTTGAAGAGGGATATAAAAAGTCTGACAAAAATGGAATAAAATGTATGAAATGCCTAACATGTAATTGTGGAGTAAACGAACACTGGCCAAATGTATGTCTTGCCCACAAAGTATGTGAACTTTGTCTGGACAAAGATATAACAGACACAAACGTTTGTGATTTCTGCGGTGAAAACGAAAGAATATGTATAGGCCCAAATACGACAGTTGACTTCTGTCTGTGGCTTTTCTCTGAGGTAAAGACAGGTTGTACGGCGATATGTCACAATTTTAAGGCATACGATAGCTATTATATTTTGGAATACCTACATCAAAACGTCATTTTACCGCAGGTTATTTCGACAGGGTCGAAATTCATGTCTATTGATGTACCTCAATGCAAACTGGGAATGATAGATTCTATCAATGTTCTACCGATGTCACTGTCTGAACTCCCGAGAACGTTTTGTGAAGAGGAGATAAGCAAAGGATATTGTCCGCATTTGTTTAATCGAAAGGCAAATCACAACAAAGTTTTTTATATCCTCCCTGATATTAAATTTTACAATCCTGATTCCACGAAACCGGAACGGAGAACATAATTTATGAATTGGTACTCCCAAAACAAAGATTACCTCTTTGATTTTAATCAAGAACTGCTTAGATACTGCAAGTCTGACGTTGATATACTGCTGAAATGTTGTTTGAAATTCAGAAAGATGTTTATGGAAATTACAACTCGAGACGAAACAAAAGGGATCGAACCTTTTGAAAAATGTATAACGATAGCTTATGTATGTAATTTTGTCAACAAGACACTTTGTTTGGAATCTGAACGAGTAGGTATAATCCCACCGCATGGTTACCGACCGGAACAAAAGCATAATATAAAAGCAGTGCATATTTCCAAACGTAATGACGTCAACATTCTACACGCTTTTAATGGAGGACAAAAACAGATAGGACCGTTTAAGGTAGATGGTTATAGGGAGACAACATCGGATGAGAACGTCGCCTACGAGTTCCATGGTTGTTTTTGGCATGATTGCACGAAATGTTTCTCAAGAAGACTATGGACAAAATACGATTTCTCCAAGATAAAGGATTTTCATATGAAAGAATATGGGAATGTCAATTTGATCAGAAATGTAAAGTTAACGAAGACTTAAAATATATGATTGTGGCTTCGGAAAAAGGTTTCCCCTTGGAGCCAAGAGATGCATTTTTGGCGGCAGAACCGAAGCATTTAGAGTGCTTAGTAGTGCCGACACAGAAAGCAAAATTAAGTATTATGAGTTGACCTCTTTATATCCATTAATAAATAAAACGGGAAAAGTCCCCGTAGATAATAACGGATGCATTTACATATAGAGTAAATTATGAAGGCCTAATTAAGGGTAAAATTCTTCCCAAAAAAGGAACATATATTCCCGTTCTATAGTACACGTCAAACGGAAAACTTATGTTTGGTTTGTGGCACGCTTGCACTGAATTCAAGCAACAGATGGCTTGCAAACATTCAGAAGAGCAGTGTGCGATTACTGGAAGGTGGGTCACCGACGAAGTGACAAAAGTTATAGAAAAGGGATATCATATATTACACATTTACAAGGTATGACACTTTCAAGAAGTTGTGCAATATTATCCTATTACAAGTCAGCAGGAATGTTAACAGATTACGTTAATAAGTTTTCAAAGATTAAGCAAGAAGCCAGTGGATGGCCGAAATGGTGCAAAACTGATGATGACAAGAGGAAGTATATTCGAGACTGCTATAATAGAGAAGGGATATGGCTAAATGCCAATAACAAAGAGAAGAACCCGGGACTGTGACAATTAGCAAAATTAATGTTGAATAGTTTCTACGGGAAATGTGGACAGAGAACGAACTTACCCCAGAACACCTATGTATCAGACGTATCAGTTTCTTTTGAATGATGACCATTTACAATCGGGAAATCAAAAATGTTAGATTTGTAAACAAGGAAATAGTACAAATGGATTGGGATAACAAGGAATATTTTATTGACACTTCTGGAATAACAAATTTAGTGATCGCGGCTTATGCAACAGCAGAGGCAAGAGTAAAGTTCTACCAATACCTTGAACGTTTAGACAGAAGAACCTTATATGCAGATTGCAGATACGACTCGATTATAGTTACGTTGCACCAATAGAATGGGAACCTGAATTATGTGATTACCTAGGCGATTCGACAAATGATATACCAGATAACGACATAGACACTTTCGTTACTGGTGGACAAACACATTACTCGGGTGTGTTCAGGCATTTTCACGTCAGTTTGTTTCATACATGTTGCTCCTCTTTGTAATAGTTGATGTCGTGACGTTGCATCCATGGAAACGTACTCTTCGTGGGTAAACTGTCCGAAGGAAAAATGTGTTTCTGCAGATCTAATGCACTTATTCCTTGTTCCTTTTGTGACAATAAGATTAACAAATATATCAATTGTCTATCCAGATAAAAAAAAAGAAAATGTACCCATCGTCAGTTGAAGACAAATGATGCTGAGAGGTAAATCTTAGTTTTCAATTCTCCTGAAGCACAAACAAGGGGGGGACGATCATACCGAACGTGAAGAAAGCACACGGAGAATCAAAATAAAATACTTAAGCCTAGAATTATATCATGTTAATACCGACATTTTCGTGATTTTCCTTGCAAAGATCGAGATGTTTGATGATGCAGTATCTATTTTTGCTACAGACACCCCCTTTGGTTTTGCAAGTTTTGGAACACAATGTATACCATATTGAAATAATCAATGTAATGATGAAAACCATTAAAAACTTTTGAATCTTTATACAAAATATATCTTGATGGGTTGGGGTCCTGTTTATTTTTATAATTTACATTTTTTTTCTTTTCTGAAGTGATGGACATACAATCTCCATAACAGTGTTATTAACACCTTGGCTTGGAAAGGCACATTGTCAATTCTGAATACTTGTGTAGGACCAATTCCTAATGTGTAATAATTGACAACCAAAAAGTATATATGTATTATCAGAGAATAACCTCCCTTTTCAGATTTAAGAAAAAAAACCTTTCAAGTGACTGGGGAGGATGACTTCAATTTCACAAACATTTAAACTTCTGAGATTGTTTTTGGTCAACATTAATTTACACATAACAGATTTGATCAAATAAACAATGGGCAAAAACTAATCTGACACAAGTTAATTATTCTCTAAATCCTGCTTGTCTTTTTACTAACTAACACAATTCATGGTCCATACAGTTAATACACAAATGTACATAAAACCATAAAACCAAAAACTGAAATGAAACTAGTATGTACATTGTAATTTGAACCCAATTTTGAATTATAGGTGGGTGATCTTCTTGTGCTACAATATCACATTTTGATAAAAAAAAAAGTATTGAGCCATATTAGGACAGATGCTTAATTGCTTGCAATATATTGTAGTTTATTTAGTTATGCCAAAATATGTTCAATAAATTAAACCTTTACATAATTAAAAATTGCACTTATAAAATTGAATTTTAGCATTGATACCGGTATTATTTGTTTTTTCTTTGAACACATACTGGTTATGTATACATTGTACACAGTAAACTACTGTTAAGTCTATTTTTTTTAAATAAAACCCAATTGTAGCATGATGAATTTATCCTGCAATTGTGTGATGTTGAGTACTAACAGAGAGGTCAAATAAACTTCTGTGTTATTTAGTCCTTGTATGTTTTGACATTATATTTTGTAGGCATATATATACAGCATATATCAGCATTTTCATTGGATTTAGTTCAGTAGCTGAGTATCATATTAACTGTCTCTGCACTGAGCTAAGTTCATTGTTATGCATTCAATCATCTTGGTGATATAATAAGGTATGATAAATGGACATCAAGCCATGATGAAGGTAAAATGGTAAACATGCTATACATGTACATATTGATATTTTGATGAAACAGATTAATCTTCATAACCCTTCTTCTTATTATAAAGTAACAAAAAAATGTGCTTGAAATATTTGAAAAGTTTTATGATGTTTGGAAAATTTGAAATTAAGAAAGTTTATTGATTTTTAGCTGAACTGGCCCAAAAAGGGTAAATTATGTATTATTATGACTGTGTCTGTCATCTGTTGTCCATATTTTTCTATCCTTTTTCTCAGAAATTGTCAAATCATATGGAACAATTATATACAAATGTAGCAGATATGCTATGGTACTTGGATAGGTTGTAAAATATCTGATTGTTGCAAAACTGTATCTAATTTTTTCAAATTATTATGTTCCTTTAGGTAGCTTAATAGTCCAAATTAAGTACTTAATGAAATATTGCTAATTTCGCAAGGTTCCTTGAGGTTACCTGGTTTGCTGCAAATGTTGAGCATATTACATTTTGTTTAATATATTTTTTTTCTCTTTTGCTGTAGAATTGATACATATTTTGCATCTCTAATTAATGGTGTCTAAAGCTATTCATAGTTTATTTTGTTGGTTCAAAAGCCCATGGAGATTGATACGTAAACTTTTATGTTATTTTGTTTATATGTCACAAGCAGAACGGGAATACAAATTATCTTGCAACTATTTAATAGGGGAAAAATTGGTGTAAAGCTACATGTACCGCTGTATTTAATTGCCGCTTTCTTCAAGTTTATTTAACCTAGCATACACACATAAAGAAAACAAAATTAAATAGTACATAACATTGAACCATATATATGTAGATATATAGAAACTAAAAATGTATCAGTGGACTCAGTGCCAACTTGTGCATGGGCACGCTGAGCACAAGAGCATAGAGGTCCCATGCTAAGCTGTGTATGCTGTGTGCAGCACGTTTTTTAATGTTCAAACACTGATTTTTTTGGAAGTATTTATGCAATAGCTATATATTTAATTTAATCGACATTTACATTTTTATTCCAGTGAGTGTTTGTATAGGTAGCCGTTTCAGTGTACCGATTTGCCCGGGGTCCTATAATGATGTTAATATGTCCCGGAGTACACTTTCTCCAGATTCACAAAACAAGGTAACCCAAGATTTTTTTTTATTTAATTAAACAGATTCAATAAAGTTAAATATTCCATCAGTTTCATCTGGTTCAAGCTCTAGATATAAAAATTTAGAGGAATCAAAAATAGATTTGAGGGTTACAAGTGTTATCTGTTTTTTTTCCACTTCATTTGTAGGCCATTAATAAAAAAGTCACATTTTATTTTGTCAAAAATAGATGTGCAAGGAACAAAAGAAACAAATCTATCATGTCACCATGTACACTCAGATATTCTCTATGTTTTAAAATATATCATTTTTTTCCATTTTTATCAAAATATAATTTATAACAACATTTTTTTAACCGAGTTGTCAAATATGAACATCTACTGATATACCCAAGGTATGCAAAGACATAATTGTGTTATATCTCTGATACATGAATAAGTAATACATGGATACTCACTATTTTGTATACGTACATGAATCCCAGGACCAGGACAGGTACAAGATTGTGCGATACTGATGCTTATACTAATGGATAATTACACCATTTTACAATTAATTTATAAACAATCACTTCCCAACAATCTTTTTTATATACATGTATATGGAATAACCAATTGATTAATTATCAAATCGACGGCAAATGTAGTTTACTTTAAATAAATAAAGCAAAACAAATATATTGTTTTCATATTTGCAGCCGATAGAGTTAACAAATAGTGCTACCTCCTTTTATCGGTTTACCGGATCACTTGGGTGTTTTATTGTTTTCTATATTGATTAAATAATTGAGTACGTACACTTCGACGTGAAAATTCTAGAATATACCTGTCAATAAATTCACAGTTAAAAACATATTCACAAAGAGCAGATAATACAGATATATGATTTTGCTACGAGATCAATGAACAACTTGACAGAAGACGACGATTTACAATTCTACACCATCGACCAACTGGAATCGTCAATTTTCCGCGTTTGATCTGGCCTTATTCTCCATTGGTGGCTGTATAGTAGCTATCGTAGCACTTTTCTTAAACAAAAACAAATAATCTTTCAGAAAATATCCAGTTTTTAATTCAACTTTTACTCTAAATTCTAGAACTTTTCGAAATTAGTTAAGGCACTGATTATTGTCACGTGACCACCATTTTATCAACATAAATCCACGTTGACTCGCACAACATTCACACATTTTCAATTTCGAACATCTATAAATAACTAGTTGCAATATGCATCAACTATTATTATGTTTTACTCATTAATTTGTATTACATACATGACCCCCCTTTTTATTGCATGTAATCTTAGAAACAGCCTTAACACACCTTCGTACGCTTATAAACTAAGAAAGCATAATGAAGAAGGACTACAAACGTTTGCTAAAGTCAGAGGCATAACCCTTAACCACAATAATTCTCTGGATATCAACTATGTCACTATACTTAGCATGGTGATGCACAATAGAGATGGATATTAAACTATTGTTGACCAAAACATGATCGCTCGGAATTCACAAACTACAAAAAATATCACAAAGACCGAAGCAAAAGAATATACAATAGTTTTTAGCAAAAGAGTAATCCAAAATGACTTATTTTCTGTACCATATAGAATGTAGTTTATGTATTTTTATATATATAAATATTATATTTTACACTTTGCATTAACAATCTTTTTATTCCGACTCTAGTGTACAATCATTACAACTGATCAAATTGACATTTATTGTTAATAACGAAAGTAGGATACCGAAGGGACAAGAGTACAATGTCTTTATTGCGAAGAGTTTGAAGACTATCACTAATATATAGACAGTGAGATAAAGAGATAATAAACACAGTTTGACTTCAACATAACCCTTTTAAGAAAAACCTTTGAGTATCATGGGTTGTTCTTATAGAGTAAGCATTCTTTCACCAATTCAATTCAAAAGTGAAAAACTTAAGTTGACCTTGGGGTATCTTTATCAGTTTAATATGGGGTCATCATAACATCTTATGAATGTGATGCATACCAGATTTGTATACACTAATCGTCTTTATTGAACTGACCATGGCCGTTTAAATTTTAATATATTTTAAAGCTACGACAAAATATTACACCATATAATTACATCATTTAAGCTATAGTATATAGAATATGCTACAATATGCAGCAAATATCCATATGTAGTGTTGCATTCTAACAAACGAATACTACTAGCTACAAAAAGAGAAACAATTATCATATGCATTTCCACATTTCACAACAACATAAATGTACAGTGATAATTTACAGAAATACATATTTTACAAACAACAATTAAATCGTACATCTAATATGCATCACCTTATTTGTGTTCTTCCATACAACTGTTCAACACGATTTCGCTTAATCACATAGGACCATTTAAATCTTGACGACAATGGTATGTGTTATCTTAAAATATTTATATCCGGAGATTATTTACCTATGACTCTTTAATTCTACAAAGGGATATTGTTTAACCAGGTGTCATTTTAATACTTACATGTAATAACCGATGCACATGTCACCCACAAAATAATTTCGCTACAGAAATGACTGAAGTAAATAATACATCAACAATAGTTAGCATATACCACCACACGCTGAATTTATTAAAAACAACTGCACTAATTCATAATTTTCCTCCTCCCTATGGGAAATTTAACATGGAGATTTTCGGCTATATGGGGGTCCTGTACTACTACAGGGCAATATGGCTCGTATGAAAGAGTATATGTCACAATAAAGCACATGCCTTAGCTTCCTTATGACGTTGAGAAAGTAAAAAATCAACTGAGCTCTCAGTGTATCACAAATTATAAGTTCTATACACACAGCCATCAAGCCTATTGATTTGATTTTGTTATATACTTCTGGAGAATTTAATGCAGTGCTCTGAACTTGGAATTTCATTTAAGACTACTTTAATCATTGTGTAATGTATGTCTTACAATTAATAATGTTAATTTCGAATAAAGCCATGTTTTTTTTTAGTTATTTATCTCAGGGTTAAGGTCTGTTTTAATTTAATGCATACCGTTTCGCGTCGATATTTTTAGCACTAAACTGTTCTTAGCATATTTAGTTTGGAATACAAATAGGTCATCGGAAAAAAAACTTTAACACAATGTAATTATTACAAGTGAATACACGTTGAAGAAGATCGAAAGGAGAATCAAGAATGAGAAACTAGCAACTTTGGGTAAACAAGACACACAACTTGTCTTAATCTACATTAGTGTAAATAAATGTATATCATCATACAAAATTATATATGTATCAAGATGCATGATTTTCAAATAACAAATAGAAACAATGCCAAACATATGTGCTTTAGTCATTAATTCTGTCAATGCTCTTAACATCAACTTATAGTCAGAGTTCAATAGTTATTTACACTAATATGGTTGTCTTGTAAGCAATTGCATATATCTCCGTTAATCAATCTTTATTACGAAATTTATCGGTTAATTCATCCTTCAATTGCGTGCTCTTGAGTACTAATAAAGTACAATTCAGTGTCAACTAGTATCCATCCAAATAAAGGATTTCTGTTATCTGATTCATGTTGATCAACTGTAATACAAGCAGCACCAGCGTAGACGCGGACCTCATAAAGGACGCCTATGTTCCTGATTAGAATAGGTGCCACAATGGATTAACTAACAACTCATAACAGTCTATCACCGATACGGCGTGGGTTCGCACCCGGCTTTGGCAATAACAAAAGGTGCACTCGACTCGCAGACGCAAGCAATACATTTTACAAGTTGCTTCCCCATTGCCGGTGTTTCTTTCCGTGTACTCAAGTTGTTTTCCACAATTAAGACTGGTTCCCATGATTTAACAGAAATAATGCTGAAAGTGGAGCTAGACACCAGAAAGAAATCACCCAAAATGAGCAGATTAGGACAACACTTTTTCTGCTCTTTTCAGATGTTTTAGACATTACTGGATAATAACAACATACCTAGGTTGTCGGAAGGTATAAAGCCAAATTATGTGTTCTATGCAAACTGCCATTACCTCTATTAATTTGATTTTGTGATTTACTTATGGAGAATGGAATATGGTGTTGTGAACTGGGCATTTCATTTAAGACTACTTTAATCATTTTGTTATAGTTGTCTTATGATTAATTTTAATTTCGATTAAAATCATGTTTTTTTTTTCATAATTAGTTATCTGAGGGTTAAGGGTTGTTTTAATTTAATGCACACCATTTTGCGTTAATAAATTTTAGCACTCAATTTCGCTTAGGATATTTAGTTTGAAATGCAAATAGGTTATTCATATCATCGAAAAAACTTCAACACAATATAAGTATTACAAGTAAATGAACGTTGGAGAAAATCGAAAGGGCAATCAAGGATGAGCAACTGGAAACATTGGGTACACAAGGCACAAGACTTGACTTAATCTACATTAGTGTAAATAAATGTATTTTATCTTATACAACTGTATCTGTTTCATCATACATGATTTTCAAATAACAAATAGCAACAATGTCAAAGATATTTAACATACATGTTTTAATCATTCATTATGTCAATGCTCTTAATATAAACATATATTCAGAGTTCAATAGTTATTTACACTACTATGGTTGTCTTTTAAGTCATTGCACATTTCTCTGCTAATCAATCTTTATTATGGCATTAATAGGTTAATGTATCCTTCAATTGCGTCCTCTTGAGCACGAATTAAGTACAATTCGGTGTTAATTAGTAACGGTCATAATAAAGCGTTTGTGTTATCTGATTCATGGAGATCAACTGTAATACAAACATCACCAGCGTAGACTCGGACCTCATAGAGAACACCAAAATAGTATTAATAGAGTTAATGGCTGTTTGTAACGAACACATAATATATCAATCGCTGCATCCATTGTTGAGTTTTGAAAACTTTCTCACAATAAAAAGAAAAAAATATAGGTGAACTAGTGTTTGTGATCAAATATTGTGAAGAAAACCTGGTTGTTATCAAATTAAAAATGATACATTGTCAAAAATTCATTAACACATATTGTAATTGGTTGTTAATAAAACGGTTAGTTCTAAATAATGTATTACATTCTCAAAAATGTAATAACACAATATTATTAATAGGGTTAATGGCTGTTTGCAACACACACACAATATATCAGTCGCTGCATGCATTGTTGAGTATTGGACTTTCTCAGAACAAAAGGAAAACATGAATATGATATTGTATGAGTGATCAAATAAAGTGAAGAAAACACGTTTATTTTTAAAATAAAAATTGTACATTATAAGAAATCCATTAACACATAGCTTAATTTGTCTTTAATGACATATTTGTTTATACACAACGCATAGCAAACTCATAAAATTATTAACAACATAAAAATAATAGGGTTAATGGTTGTTTGTAACACACACATACTATATCAGTCGCTGCATGCATTTTTGAGTTTTTGACTTTCTCAGAACAACAAGAAAACATGAATATGATATTGTATGAGTGGTCAAATAAAGTGAAGAAAACACGTTTAGTTTTAATATAAAAATTGTACATTATAATAAATCCATAAACACATAGTTTAATTTGTCTTTAATGACATATTTAGTTATACACAACTCATAGCAACCTCATAAAATTAATAACAACATAAAAATAATAGGGTTAATGGCTGTTTGTAACGAACACATAATATATCAATCGCTGCATGCATTGTTGAGTTTTGGACTTTGTCAAAATAAAAAGAAAAACATAAAGGTGATATTATGTTTGTGATCAAATATGGTGAGGAAAACCTTGATGCTATCAAATTAAAAATGATACATTATCAACAATTCATTAACAAACATTGTAATTGATTGTTAATAAAACGTTTAGTTCTAAATAATGCATTACATTCTCAAAAATGTAATAACAAAATAGTATTAATAGGGTTAATGGCTGTTTGTGACGAACACATAATATATCAATCGCTGCATGCATTGTTGAGTTTTGGATTTTCTCAGAACTAAAAGAAATAATGAATATAATATTTTATGAGTGATCAAATAAAGTAAAGAAAACACGTTTATTATTAAAAGAAACATTGTACATTATAAGAATTACATTAACAAATATTTTAATTGGTTGTTAATGATATCTTTAGTTATAAACTACTCATAGCAATCCCAAGACATTAATAACAAAATAAAAATAATAGGGTTATTGGCTGCTTACCAAAAACAATTAATATTGATCTTTGAATTTTTAAAAGGGAAAGGTAAACATAAGTTTATATTGTATATGTGATCAAAATAAGCATTATGCATCATTAGATATCCATTAATGCATACCTTAGTTGACTGTTAATGAACTACTTAGTTATACACAACGTATAACATTCTTAAGAATTCAAAGAAAATATAAAATGAATAGGGTTAATGGCTGTTTGAAACGAACACATACTATATCAATCATTGATTGCACTGTTGACTTGGAACTTTCGTAGGATAAAAAAAGAAAACATGAAGCCTGTGTAAGAATGATGATGTTAGAGATGGCACAGGTTTTTCGTTGCATTTCTTATCCAGTATATTATCATGCGTGCCCATTTTCTCCAGTTTTTTAAACAGACCAACAATCATTTCACATTAAATTACAATCGAAAAGAAATAACGACATTCCAAAAGTATCCAAGCAATATCTTATCATTCTGATAAAACAATATTCCTCAATATACATTTATTTGAATTGAACTTCATTACCAGGATTTTGATATATACAGGAAATGCAAGTCTTCCGGAGCACATGTGTTCATCGCATGTTTTAAGCGCGGTTGGTGTTACTCGATATTGGTTTAGGGTGTATATCTTGTAGATCATTGCTTGTCCTTTTGTATTTTTCAACGATCGAACATAGTAAGATATCGTTTAATGTTAGCGCTCATGCATGAGGAATACAAACCACAAGACACTGCTTTACACAACATGTAGCGAAACTTTCCGCCCGGACAAAAATATAGTCCATATATAGAGTCAATTGTAAGAGGACGAGTAACTTAAATATCAGAAAGAGCATGCATTCAACATTCATATATTATAAATCCCTCTTATAATCGGGTACTTATATGCACGTTTGCTCATCTATCAGTATTTCTTTGTTGCAACGCGGATTTTGCGGATGGATATTTCAATATCTAGAAATTTATATTGTGTTTACTATGTAAGATACTTTCATATTCGTATTGCGTCTGAAAATTGACATTTGAACAATAGAAATTGCCTGTTGATATTTAGGCAAGTGTACACAAATTATACCTTTCTATTTTTGTCCTGTTCCGAAATGTGTGTTTTCTGTTTTTAATTTTAGAATAAATTTTAGAACATAATCTATTTATATCCTACGCTGCTGGTGGTTACAATTCACCTGGTTTGTTAGTGTCGTTAGTTCTGGACCATCGTAGTTTTGCCCAGATTGGGAACCAGTGCTTTAGACAACACGTGTTCTAATGCTTGACGAACTATCTAATGAAAAGTCTAGAAAATCCCGAAGAGGTTTTGCCCTGTTAACCTTAGCTCACTGCTGACGTATTTATGTCAAAAATACATGCTTTCAAAGTATGTTCTACCTAAAAATAAGCATGAAATGAAAGTATCGATGTAGGGCAACCGGCAAGCAAACTTTGACCCAAATAATAAAAAAACATCTGTATAATACTCCAGTAGGTGTCCGTAAATGGATGATGAATTCCGGGAATTGAATGTTGATTTAGGCTTCGAAACAAAAATGATGAAAATGGAAAGGACACGGATGTTATCTTCGGAAGGCTATATATATATATATATATATGCATAATTGGTGATTGATTGATTTTTGGTGTTTAACGCCAGCTTCAACAATATTTCAGCTATATCATGGCGACCAGTTTTAGTGGTGGAGGAAGCAGGAGTACCCGGAGAAAACCACCGACCATGGGCAAGCAACTGGTAAACTTTATCACTTGCGGATGCGGGTCGAGTGCACCCTTTTTTGTAATTTACAAAGCCGGGCGCGAACCCACGCCGTATTGGTGATAGGCTTGTATGGGTTGTTTGATCCAGCAACCTAACTCATTGAGCCACCCGGGCCCCTTTGCATAATTGGATAACAGTGCATCGTCAAATCTATTAATAAGTGTTTTGCCATGCTAACCTTAACTCACTGCTGACGTATTTATGTCAAAAATACATGCTTTCAAAGTATATTCTACTTAAAAATAAGCATGAAATGAAAGTATAGATGTAGGGCAACCGGCAAGCAAACTTTGACACAAATAATGAGAAAACAATCTGTATAATACTCCAGTAGGTGTCCGTAAATGGATGAGGAATTCCTGGAATTGAATGTTCATTTAGGCTTCGAAACAAAAATGATGAAAATGGAAAGGACACGGATGTTGTCTTAGGAAGGCTATATATATATATATGCATAATTGGATAACAGTGCATCGTCAAATCTATTAATAAGTGTTGTGTTTTTTTTTCAAGAGTCACATTCCCCTTCCACGAAAAAGACCCCAAATAGAAAACTATTTCCCTTTATATCCATTGATAAATAAAACGGGAAAAGTCCCCTTAGGTCACAATGAGATAATAACGCATGCATTTACAGATATGGAAAATTATGAAGGCCTAATTAAGTGTAAAATTCTTCCCAAAAAGGAAGATATATTCTACCTTACAAGTCAAACGGAAAACAGATGGCTTGCAAGCATTCAAATGAGCAGCGTGCGATCACTGGAACGTGGGTCACCGACGAAGTGACAAAAGCTATAGAAAGGGAT